>JABSTQ010011127.1:0-247231 GCA_013358835.2 Ixodes persulcatus
AAAATGACTCTGAAAGTGCGACCAGCTACAGGGTGTATTCACGCAAGTCTTGCGAGTGTTGAATTGTAGGTACAGCGTCCTGGTTGTATCCATGTGCGATACATGACAAAATATCATAGAGACCAATACTGGAAACTTCTCTGAAAATCAATGGGCACGGTGGCGAAGGACGAGAGTGGCACTGCTCACCGCTCACGCCGTCCACAAGCGCACCAATGAGAAGGCTTTAGCCATTATTGGAAACACTAAATAAACAAATACAAAATACAAATACAACACACACAGCAACACTGCATGGAAGTAGTGATGCACTTCTGTTGTCAACTCTGCATTCCGCTTACGACAGAAATGTGGAATTTCCCTACAGGCTTTTATTCCAAGCGAGTGGCATCAGAATTGCTTAAGGCCAGCCCATAAACACCCAGTCTGTGTTAAAAACAATCCTAGCAGCAATAAGTTGCTATTATATAGCCCAATATGTAGAGCACCTTACCATAAACAGCCTTGGCAGTCTTCCATGAAGCCTGGACTTCAGCAGAGGAGACTGTCATCTTGTGTCGCCTCAGGACACTCACATCAGGATGGCGAAAGTGAATGCCAACTTCGGCTTGGCAAGGGCTGCAGTAAGTATAAAGATGAAAACGCAGAGTAGAATATACAATAAAAAATATCATGGACCAACTTGAAAAAGTGCACAAAAAGACAAGGACAAAAGGACAGGAACACGTACGACACAGACAGGTGCACACTAGCAACTCAATCTATTGAACATAAAAGAAAAGAAGAGAGGATCAGAGAAATCAAAAATGCTGTGCTCGGTGAACTGAGCTTCAGGAACCGGGGCGCGAGGCAAAGATGTCTGGTGGATTGTTTACAGACACTCTAGAATTAACAACAGCCTTTCCATGTAGTAAAGCGGTGCGTTCATTCTAATTGAACATCTTAAAAAATAGTACACAAAAAAATTAATAACAGGGAGGAATACATACACTACATACAAGTGCAGACTGCCAAGTCACATAAATTAGAGAAAAAAAAAGCATGCGGAAGGAGCTTTAGCAAAAGTTCAGACAGGTCGAAGTAGAACATGCTAATTCACCCCTAAGCACAAGACTAAATACAATTTCCTTGGTAGCTCAGATAACAGAAAAATGTGCGGACACATTGGTTGCCCATACTACGAATACTAAAGGCCTAGAAAAATCCTCTTGTATATTTTTTTATAGTATATGCTAATTATTCACGTCTTTTCTAAGGGCAACATACACGAGCAGTGTAAACAGTGCATAGATAGCTGAAAGTCCATCGTGAATTTTACGGAGAGATTGAGCTGTTTTGATGTATTAGCCATCCATCTGTTACCTTAACTGACGAGGAAATTATGCTTTTAAAATCTGCTCTTGCGAATGGGTGAATCACCGCGTTCCACTTGGGCCTGTGCTCGAGCTCTTCCGCATTCTTTATTTCCTTCTTCTCTGTTTATGCGAGCTGGCAGTCTCCGCTTGCATGTGGTCTATGTGTTACTCTCCTTGTCTCCCTAACGTTTTGGGAACTATTTTTCAAGGTGTTCAATTAGTACCCGCTCACCACCTTACTACAATCATGCAACAACCAAAAACAATTACAACCTACACCATTCGCTAAAGGCAGTACCAAAGAAAAAAAAACAAAAAAAAACAGAAATTGGGTGAGGTATGAACACTATATACTTACACTGAAGAAAATATACCTCCCATAAACTGGCGAGACACTACCTTAATTGAGGACATGCTTGTAAATTACCCCAGAAGCCCTGAAGCGGCGTCAAAAATTATTTCGCAAGCACACACTTTTACGATCGGGAGCGGTATGCTATGCATTAATCACCATGGGGTGAATTTACTGCGGCACCAATTTTTGGCTATTCTTTTCTGATTACGAATCGCGAAAATGAAGTCGCTTGCAGACGACTGGGCGGCGGAAGCTACGGGCCTGCTCGATCAATCAATCGCTGCTTTTTGCCTGGCCCAGCTCTCCGGACGCAAATACGCACACAGAATCCCCCCGTAGTGTCAAACCTAGAGCTTCGGCGATGGAGGGGCACCGCGCTCTTCCAGACATTCTCGGTAGTTTACCAGTAAACAATACGGTGGAGGGAGGCAATCAACCCTCCCCCCCCCCTTCCTTTTCCGCCTTTGCCTGCCTGCCTGCCTGCCTGTCCGCCCACCCGCCTGCCCGCCCGTCCCCATGTGCCAAAAATTTCCGCCGCTTTTGATGGACCTGGAGAGAGTACGCAGCGTAAGCGCTCATCTGTGACCGATAATTAGCGCAAGGATGGAGTGCTAACACCATTCTCACACAATTAGTAATAATGGTAAAAGCGAGTGATCTCGAGACAATAACGAGCATTTTGAACCGAGGAACGAATAATCTAGCCCTAACGAACAAAGAAAGGAACTTACTTTGGAACGACCGTGCCACGATCTTCGCTGTTGAGCAGATTCGACGTAGTTCCACGGCTCACAGTCGCTTCCTTCTTTTTAGACACATGTGAAACTAAGGTGAACTCCACGCATCACGACTATTCGGCAAATTTACCTTAAAACAGAGATATGAAACACACACGGCCAACACGACCAGCGAAACGCGCAAAAACAAAGTTGTGGATTGGATTGGATTGCATTCGTTGGCTATTATGGATGCCTAGCGACTTTACGGAGGCTACGTTCGCGTATCTTCAATACGCTTGCAAGGAAACGATCAGCAAAGCGCATTAAAAAAACTATTAGGAGACACAGTAATAATAAATTATTGAGCGTGTTAACAATGTCACAATATTAGAAATACGATCCTGAACAGGTAGTAAAAAATTAAATACGAGACTAACTACAAAATGAATTCAAACGAATTCAGCAAACATATATATTCTTTAAAAACGACCCCCTGAAGTTGCGGGATTGGCCTAGTTTGTTAAAGCGCTGTGCTGCTGATCGTGTGGTCGGTGGTTCGAGTCGCGGCAAAGTCATATTTTTTCGTGAATGTTTTTTTGTTTTTTGTTTGTTTTTATTGTTTGACATAATTACTATGTTTTTTGCAGTCGCCGGCCCCCTACTTTAGGGTAAAAATCGTGCAGAATATGAAAGTAGAAAGTGCGAGTCCAAAAAAGGTTTTATTCCCGTTCCTCTGGTGTGGTGTGTCATATAACCAGTGGCGTCACAAGGAGGGGGGGGGGGGGGGGCGGACCGCCCCGGGTGCAGCGCTCAGGGGGGTGTGGCGGGGGGCCACGAGCGCGGGGGGGGGATGTCGCGGCGATACACGCGAGAGCGAGGGGGGGGGGGGGAGAGGAGAGTCGCGGCGGGCCACGGAGAGGGGGGGGGGGGGGGGGTGTCGTGGCGGGCTACCGCCCCGGGTGCCGCTGACCCTCGTGGCGCCACTGCATATAACATAAGCTATCGGGGGACAGATCGTCTGTTTATGTGAACATTTGAAATATTTCTGCTAGATAATCATAACTACTACAGAAGACAGTCGATTCCTGCCTGAAATAGAATCCTGAAAAAGTATCGTTCGGCGTTGTAAAATTTATTTTTGCGGCGTTCGTGTTCAGATTCTCAATATCCTGAATGTGTTTTCCTCACCGCATTGTTTTTTTCTCTCGTTTTCGCAGTAAAACACGCCAGCCTTGGCACGCTGGGATCAAATACGCCAGCGTCGGCAGTCATTTACGAAGGGTTTATCAACGCAAACATTTCCCTCGCTATTCATGCAGCAGTGAGCGATGTAATTAAAAAAAAAAAGACCTAGGAAAAAGATATTTTGCATGACCTGTAGAATATATCTTGAGGCGCACATCCACGAGCTTTCCATGGGCCTCACACATGTCCCGTGTAGCAACAGAGCGCGCTCCCCTAGCGAGTGGCATCCCTACAGCAGCCCGCACAGTGTCGTACTTGTCCTATGGGATCCTAGGCTCTATCTCCACAGGCTGCGGGGTACCTACAGCAACCCACAAAATTTATTACATGTCCCATAAAAGCCCAGGTTCTATCCCCACAGACTCTGCGGGTTACCTGAAGACCCCCACAGGCTGTGGGGATTGCCCAAAGGAGTTCCCACAGGCCGTGTGGGCTGCCCAAAGGATCCCTTACAGGTTGTGTGGGGTACCCAAAGGACCCCACACAGTAACCCACATGTCCCATAGGCCCACAGGCCTGACCCCACAGAGATTTTAGGACACCCATACAACCCCATGGGTGCCCCATAGAGACCTCTAGGACCCCACACAAATTTTCTGTGGGTGCTCTGTGGGCATTTGGACCAGGATGCTCCGACGCCGCAATCGCTTGTATCAGTCTGCAAAACGAATGGTTGGTTTATTTCCGGAAGGTGACATCATGCGTTTTTTTAGCCACTGCATTTGGTAAGGCTATGAATGCTTTTTGTTGCTGTTCGCCCTATCAACATTTGACGCCTTTTGGAAGAAGGTGATTAAGCGGATTAGAAATCTCGGAGCAGTAAGGAATGAAATTCCTATATAATGCAATCATTCCGAGATATCGTTTTAAGCTTTTCACGTCATGGGGGCACGGGTACTCATTTAGTGCACACAGTTTTTCTTCATTGGGACGGAGCGTGCCGCTATCGACAACAAATCTGAGAATGTTAATTTTGGGCTCGGCAAAATGAACCTTCCCCGGATTGATTGTTAGGCCCGCGTTCCGCATCCGCTCCAGCACGATAGTCAAATGTTCGATATGCTCCTCGAATGTGCGCGAGAAAACAACAACGTCATCCATGTATGCCATCGCGAATTCGTACTTTGCGTTTCCGAGCACAACGTCCCTCAAACGTTGAAAGCTCACTGGAGAGTTGGACAAGACAAAAGGCAAGCGGGTGAACTCGTACAGCCCTCTGCAGGCAAATGAAGGCGATCTTCTGCACGTCTAATGGATGCACCTCGATCTGAAGGAATCCGCAGCTGCAATCCAATGTGGTAAACACCGTCGCGTTACCGAGCGCGTACATTATAGAGGAAATGCTGGGAAAAGGGTGTAACTGCCCCGTACAGCCACTTCGTTAAGCAGTCTGTAATCTACGCAGGGTCTGGCTGTTCCATCTTTTCTCGGAGCGAGAACGGCAGGAAATGCCCAAGGGCTGTTTGACTCACGTACTGCACCGGTGTCTAGCTTCTCCTGAAGGCAGAAGTTCTCTTTTGTGCACGCTGATGGGGCGTGGATTGCACCTCCAAGGCGGTGCGTTACCGGTTTCAATCCGATGCAGCAGCACGTCTGTCTTTCCTGGTCGCTCCGTGAACATCGGAGAGAACGGCCGCAGGGCGTCCTCCAGCTGCCTTTTTTGGAGGTCAGTGCCCGGACACGTAATAATGAGATAATAACGACTTTATTTACCATACAAGTATGGTGCGACCTGAGGAAAAAAGCTGTGCAAGCAGCTTGACTGATTCTCAGCCCCCCCCCCCCCCCCCCCCCCCCACACACACACACAGGTACACAGCATTGGGGAAGTCATACACAAGAATTTATATACCAGAAAATACTGAACAACAACAAGAAATTAACAAGACAAAAACAAAAGCAATAATCAGCTAGCTAATCAACAGCAGTAAGGATTGTTTAATTTTAAAGAAAATAATCCTTAAGCGCACACATATTGGGAGATTCGACATCAAACTTAGAGCCCGTAAGAGTGTTCAGTAATGTTGGCAAGGTTATTTTAATCATTTGGAGGCCATAATCTGTTCGTGATGTTTCTACTGCCAGAACATCCGAGTGACGGGTGGAATATGTTGCAGTTTTTTTTCGAAGTGACGATAATGACAATGAAAAACTGTAACTCGCGACATTCCTGTTTATACTTTATGCTAAGTCTGAAGGCATAGTGATCTAATATCTTCACTGCACGCAGCTCTCATAAAAGTTTGTCAGTGTGAGAATCATCAGGCACGTTACACACAATTCGTAACACTCTTTTCTGCAGTAGAAATAGTTTTCTGCAGATTGCTTTTTGTCGTCGTCCCCCAAACTAAATGCCAGTAATTAAGATGAGATAAAAACAATGAGTTATACAAAAGCAGCTAAACTCCTTTTGGAAGATCATGACGATCTCCATGAAGCATACCAGTGATACGAGAGAGGTTAGAAATAATATAGTCAACGTGTTCAGTCCAAGACATGTGCCTAGAGAAAAACACCCCCAAAGTTAAACGTGCTTACCACTTCGATAGGAGAAGAGTCTAGAAAAATATCACTCGTAAGTTCAGGGTTCTTATTTTTGGCAGGGTATATAAGATTTGTGCAGGGTATCCGAGATTTCGAATGGTAGGGCGCCTGCAGGCGTTGTGAAGTGGGCTGGGAGGGTTGGGCCAGTGATGCAGTTCTCTCGTTTGGTGAACGGAGTCAGGTCCGCCTGGTTCCCCAGACGATAGCCGCCACCAGGGAAGTCGAGCGTGATGCTTACACCTGCGATAAAATCTCGACCCATGATCACGGGTGCGGCGACTCCCGGGAAATACAGAAAGCGCTGACGCCGTTCCCTCTAATTAAATGCAATTTTAAGCCTTACGGCTCCGCCCGCCAATATTGTTGAACCGGAGGCTAACTGCAGACGTGTGTCTGCCGAACGAAATACTTTTTTTATTTTTTTTTTGCATAGTTCATAGGCAGCGTCCCCTATAAGCGAGATAGAGCCCCGGTATTCAAAAGCGCGGCAAAAGGAAAACCGAGCAAAGGGATTGTCATGAGTGGCTCGATCATTTCGCTGTTAGGCTGAATTCGACATACCGATGGAAGATGTGACGCTGCGTGCGTGATCCCGGCTGTGATAGTGACCATCGGTGGCTCTGCAGTGGGGCTCATCGGCGCCGGCCGTAATGGTTTCCCGTTTGGAATGCCACGTGACCTTCCGGATTTTCACGGCCCATAGGCGCGCGAAGGTTGACCGGATTTCCACAATCGCTGCGCTTACTTCCAGCTCTTCCGCCATTTGTGTCGTTCGGCCTCGGGTTTGTAGCTGGGCACTGTCTATGGAAGTGGCGGCGCTGTCCACAGTTGTGGCATCGGTCCGAATGCCTGCTTGAGTCGCTGGCACCAGGGTGCTCTTTGCACGTCCTCCAGTGGCCCCGCATTAAACAAAAAGTGGAGCGCCTCCGGCTGCGTTGATTAGGCACTCTGTGCCGTGGAGGTCTTAGCGCCGAGATAGCCTCAGAGCCCTTCCAAGCACATGCGGGTTCGAGAGAGCTTGCAGCCAAAGACGGTGGGAGATAGCTCTTCTGAGCGAGGAACACCTCCTCTGTGCTGCGGACATGCCGTACTTGCTCTTCAATAATATTAAAGGTGCGGCCGTGTAGGTACACGTGGCACTTTGTGTGACACTGTCTGAGGACCCGAGCTATAATCTCCGACTCGAAGGCATTAGGTTGTGCCCTTCATGTGAGCTCCTGCAATCCGCGAACATATTGCACCCGGTTTTCGTTCAGATGTTGCGTTCGGGACTCGAGTTCTTTGAAGATTTGAAACTTGTAACCAGCTGACAGGAACTGTGCTCGGAATTGCCGCTCGAACTCCGCCAGACTGGCGAACGTAGGTTGCAGCCTTAACCAGCACGCAGCACTAGACTGTAGAGCGAGTGCGAATATTCTGCTTATTACGAGGGATTCCAAAACGAATGACGCGGCTTTGTAGACGTCAAGCTCTCCCAGAAAGTCGGCCATTGACTTGGCGTCGTTGTAGCCAGTGTACACCGGCATCGTCACCTGGACACGCAGCTCCAGCTCACGTGGCTGCTGCACTGCGAGACGCTGTGTGATCACATCACACATGGCTGCAAAATTCTGCAGCAATTCGGCTTGCGCATCCGCCAAGCCTGCTCCGGGATCCACGCTTGCTCCAGGCTTTCCGCCGTCCTTCACCTCGGATTGTAGTGTGGGAGACATGGCGGAAAAAAAAAAACAGAAACAACAAGCAGACAAGAAAACGTGTGCGGCAACAGACGGTAACTCCAGTCGAGAAAAGATAAACACGCCCCCAAAGCGATAAACACGCCCCCGAGTGACTAATTTGAGGCTCCAATTCAACGAGCAGTCGCGCTGTCGCGAATACAAGCCCTGCATCGAAAACAAACACCAAAATGAAAAACAAAATGGTTACCGAGAGAAGAAACTTAGCACCGTGTTGTTCCGACAGAAGGGCAGCAAAAGTACGTTGGGCGCCATGTGGTGGGGTTGCCTGGCTGCATGCCCATCCGGAAGGAACAACACGAAGCCTGGGTTTCCGTAACGAGAAATTATATTTATTAGAGCAAGAGGAATACGTTGATAGTACCAAAGTAAAACATTGCCATAGCGTTCGAACTACACGCCTCCGTGTCCTCGGTCCGTCTCCTCCGGTTCTGTGGCCGTGTCCTCCTTTTAGTGGCTCTTTCCTCATGCGCTGTTGTGCGTTTCGGACTGTGTTTTTTTGGGTGGTCGGTAGCGGCCCCTGGACAGGGTGGCAGACCCTCCCTCCCACAAGCGGCATTGGCAGCTAGGATTATGATGCGAAATGTGACGGTTCAGTAAAGAACATTAAGCGAATTCACAAGTCAGCTACGTGATGCCTGGCTCCGCCGCCGCTGCTGCTAAGGGAAGAGCTGGCGATGAATCGCTGCTTTGTTGTAACCTTTGTGCTGCTGACGTGTCCCAATGGTAGACCAAGTAGCAGTGTGGTCGCTATCCGTCATGACTGTACAGCGATGTTGCGGTGTGTGGACGGGAGTATCTTGAGTGTTTCATGGTGACGATGTTGTCAGCGCTGGACCAGCGCATGTTGTCGCTGTCTCGTTGACTTCGTACGCCTGCAGTGAATCCAGAAGCCGGTTGCGTGGTACCTCTTTTTACCACCGCTGCTGCCAAGTAATCGTATACAAAGTAGTATTGACAACGTAGCCCTGAGACGCCTCTTGAGCCACATCCCACTACTATAGACCCTTCCAGAAACCCTGTCCAGCAACTCTGGGGGTCTCTATTTTTTGGGTCGCAAAGCGTGTGATTGGATCCCAGTCTATGCCAAGCGCTGACAAAAAACTCGTTCTTGGTACCTGCTTATCCGTGTTGCTGACTCCGCTCTTAGGTTTTATACCTAGTCAGAGTACATCATGAAAATATGGTCGACCTCGATAACTGAAGCAGAAGCTATTTGGCGCGCAGTTTCCAAAACGGTCTATTACATTGCAATGAACGTATTTTCGGTTTATATGTAGCACCATTATGTAGCCTCCTCGAAGCGCTGTTCAAATGTTTGTGTTATACTTTGTGTCGGAACTAGTCGGAACACTGTGCTAGAGGACCACGATGCTGGCACAGCAGCCACAACACACAGCACGCGCGCACACACAGAACGCGTGCACTCGCAAGCTCTCGATCTGCCGACCGGTCGCAACGGCCGGACCAGAATAAATACAAAGTATTCGGCGGTAGTCTTTCTGCCTACGCGAATACAACTCTTTGCATCTGTTTTTTTTTTCTTTTTCTCGATAGGCGTGACAAAACTGCATTGACATGCATGCATATGTGTGTTTAGATTTAATTATATGCGCAAGGCGGGGCCCAGTTTCGTTATTCTCGCCAACGAACCAAGCGAGACATATAATCCCCCTACAAATTCATTTGGTTAACGGCCGTATTGATATAAAATAAGAACTTAAACTATACATTTGTTAGGCAGCCAAATTTAATGCACTTCATCCAAGTGCACTTAGACTCCACGAATGTCACTTAGAGTGTTTCGGTGCCAGGGGGAAATATTTGAATCACTAGCAAATGACGGGAAAGCGTTATGTAAAGTACTATTAGGCGCGTAAAATGTTAAAGTAAGGGCATCAATGTCTCAGCAAAGTATTGTCTATTTAATGAAGAGATGTTACTAATCAACGGTGAATAATTAAACGATTTTCCCGCCATTTGGATGATCCTTGTCGATCGTCGCAAGCCAAGATAAAGAAGAAGCAGATCCAAACTTGGCGTACCGCTTCATACCTCGGATGTCTACGAGGACAGCCTGAGGCTACCGTATGAGCTCATAAATATTGTGTTGTCTGGTAAAGCACCTCGCTGAAACAAAAGAAGGCTCTCTTTTTCTCTGCTAACCAAGATAGTATTAGAATGACTGACTTTGTTGTCGGATTGTATCGATTCACCGCGGCACAAATCTTGGTGCAGATCAACCTAAACATTACGTTGAAGCCCATCCCGCTATTTGTTTTTCAGTCCGTCTTATCTGTCCTCTACTACAAGTATTTTACATGTTTTTATTCTGCGTTGTATTTGACTGTTAAAACACTGATATTGAGGTTACGCACTTGATGGAGTAAAGTAAGTTCGTTAAACGCATTTAAATCCAACTCTGTTCTTCGGGAAGCAGTTGTCCGCTACACTACAGTACACTGAAGGCAGAGTGCTCTCGGTTGAAGTGCACTAAATTCGCATCTTTGACGAGGGTATAAATGAAACCGTTGTGTTACGCTCACCTACTGAAATGTTCAAAAATAAGCGTCACACAAAATACTACGTACTTCACGAGCCTAGCTTCGTTCTCATAAAACCTACCGTGCGGAGCGAGCGCAGCGCTGCCAATGAATCCTCCACTCAACTTTACGTCCAACGCTATACACATCGCATGATCACGGCGTGTTTACTGCTTGGTATTGGTGTAGGCGGAGATAGCAAACGCACAAAATGGTGCGCTCCTTGACGATGAAATTTTGGAGTCGCTCGATTATCTCCATCGGAATATAGCCTCGGCTGCGATCGGGTTTTGAGTGAAGCGCAGTCAAGAATCAACCAGCGAATTCCCACTTGTCATGGTAACGTGCTCTTTATGCTCGTTTAAATTTATAAAGCAAAAACTACGAATCAATTGCTTTATATTGGAAGGCTCTGTAGGCATTTCTTTCTCGCGTTGGCCTCTCCGCATGGCGTCGCACTGTCAGGTGACGTCCTGGTAACATCGATTTTCCCGCTAAATCTACCCAGGAAATCGACGTCACAAGTTCAAGTTAGGGTCCCACGTGATATCACCGTGTCACGCGGAGTGGTCGAAGGACCTGCCGCCACGGTGCAAGTTGAGATCACGTCACATCAATTTCCCTGTCAAATCTAGCGTGGAAATCAACGTGTCGTCATGTTATGTGCCGTCATGGTGTCATGTGACTTTACAGTGTACGGTGACGTCACGGTCTCACCTGACGCCACAGGGTCACTTGACATCACGCCACCAATTCTCGGCTAAGTTTAGCTGAGAAAAAAATAACCGCTATATTCTGGTAGAATGTGCTGGTCGCTCGAAAACCAAGTGCCGACGCACATTCATCATTTTTTACGAGAAAGTAAACAACGTCTTGCCTAATGAATGCATGTTTAGGTAGTTTAGAAAGTTGCACTCTTGTATTAAAAAAAAAAAAAATTTAGCGTTCCCTGGGATTGTAATTCAAGTAATTCTCAAGCTTAAACAATATTGTATACAACAATTAAAAAAAAACACAAAAAAGCATGGCTTCCTTGTGTTTTCTAGTGGCGTCACTGCGTCAGCTTTTAAACTAGGCTGCGCTTCTATTATAGATAGTAGAGTATAACATTTCAAATTAAAACAAATGTGTTATGACTCGACTTTAAAAGCATAGCGAAGTGTGGCGTCTCCTAACATGTATAACCCCCTTCGATAAAGTGGATGAGGAACTCCACATCGGCGAAGCAGCCCAAAAAGAAACAAAAAAAAGAAGCCAGGCAACACGCTGCCAAAAGAGAAACGGTAAAGGAAAAAAGGCACTACGTTACCTTTCTTCAGTTGATACGCTATTGATCAAACTTGAATCAGTAATTCTGCCTACTGTCAATTTTTTGTCGTATACTCATTCAAAAATATTTATTGCTACGCGTGTTTTTTTTTCTTTAAAAATATAGTTGAAAAAAGGCGATCTATTTTCAATATAATAAAACAAAATGATCGACTTCCACTAAAAGCCCGTTCACATACTTGCGCTTTACTCCGACCGACTGAGACAGCACCGACTTTGAGACATTTGTGACGGCTTCCGACCGGCTGTTTTGCTGCACATCGTGCAGCAAGTCGTCCTAAAAGGCTTCATGGCAGCTCTTGTCTCAGTCGGTCGGAGTAAAACGCTACTGTGTGAACGAGCCTCAACTGCACCAAGTAAAAAAAATACTTTTTAAGTAAAAGAGCAGGTCAGTACGACTAGTTGCGACAAGGTTAAATATTTTCGAGCTAAATAAAGGTAAAAAACACCGCACTAAACGTTTGAACACAACAAAAAACACTAAATTTCGCACATAGAACAAAAAAAACTTGCAATGTCTAAACAAAATGCACCACTTGTTGGTGTAACTGGGGCAAGCATAGCTAACATGTTTTTCTTACGAAACCATGTTTAATACTTGACGTCAAGTATACCCCGTTATTTCGAAAAGCAAGAAGCATACTATTCTTTTTTGAAAACTTGGCTCTTCGTTTTACTATCGATAGGTTGTTGGCGCATGTACTAAACACAATTTGTTTTGTATCACAAAGTACAGCATACATTTTTCACGTGTTTTAGACGTGATACTTCTTAACTTTAAATACTTGTCGTCGATGAAAATACTTTGTCCGATCAATCGTTATAATTTAATCAATAAGTTGTTTAATCGCTTCCACTAGAAACCTAGCATAATATATAAAATAAACGTTTATTGGCGCCTTAAACAAGTGGTTGCATTCCGGCGTGGCAATATCTAATATAAAATGTAAAAACTACACTTGTTTTATTTGAGATTTCATTATTTGCAATATATGGTAGAGTGCGCAGGCTTATGTAAAAACTGATACTGTAACTCCAACCAGAAAGACAGGCAACCAATTTTTTAGATTTTAAAAGATATTGTTTAAGTTTAAATATCACTCGGATTACAATTCCAGGGAATGGTAAACTCTTTTCCTGGGAGATACGAGTGTGCAACCTTCTCAGATATCGAAATATGCATTCATTAGTAAGGCAAAACTTTTTTACTTTCTCGCCAAAATGTTTAGCTTCAAGCTAAGCCAAATAACTGGTTAATAAGATGAATCACGATTCAACCTTGAATTAATTACCTGGACGTTTATACTGATTATCGGCGAGCCATTCTAAATACCATTACTGCCTTCATAGCCCACCAATTGTTTTTTTTTTCTAAATTTATATTTCAGGTCAGACTTGTTCCATCGCAAGTATGTTCGAAGTGCAGCTCCGCGTCGCTGTTTAGCGATCCTGTAGAAAATACGAGATTTTGTACCAACGGGACAGGGGTAAGTTTGATCTGCCCAAATATTTGGTGCTGTTTTTTATAACATCCCCATGTCTATTCTCAAGATTTTGATGGTCTCTGATTTGCCTCAAAACTCAAGCAACATGTTAATAGAAAGTCGAAACTACTAAACGAGATCACAAGCTACAATATTTTTTTAAGCTATTGATTTTTAATTGTTGTCTGCGAAGCTGACAATCCCAACTGGTAACACTGAAAGAGCGGCGTCAGGTGTTGTAATAGGGTCAGTACAGCTTGTTTCCGACGTGTATACGTGAATGTTTATGATTTAACATCAAGACTGGGGAAGCTCACTCCAGGAGAACAAAAAAAAAGATCCGACAACTGCTTCGTTGTTTAGACTGTCCGCTTGACTTGCGAGTTACGCAACTTGTGACGTCACCCCACTGAAGTGCGCGCAAAAAAAAATGTATGATGATTTTAGCACAACCTTGATTTGTATTTTTCTCAGTAGCTACTTTAGAATTGCATATAATAGATAACATGCAGAAGAGACTGAAGCCTGTTTCTCCGAAAGCGTATTTAATCTAAGTAGCTTTACAAACCGCTGGAGCCTCATTTTAAGTAGTTGAAATTTATACTTCCGTTGTAGAAATTCCCAAGTAGCTCATTATATCGAGCTGTCGCTGGGGCTTTGCGGGATCAAAACAGGAAAATCGGACCGGTGGTAGCAATCACGACATTGAAACCCATAGACTGGGAAGGAAACTTGAATATACATTAGAGGAGGCAGAATAAAGGATGGATACAAGCGTCTGTAATCTTTGTTCTGTCTCTTCTGATATATCTTATATTTTCCTTGACAATCCGAGGGTGTAAACATCATGATTAATACCTACCAGTTCGCCTGCCAGTTGACCTTTTTTTTCACCGAGGGTAGCCGATGACTCCCCGAAAACGAAAGAGGGAGAGGAGGTGCGCTTGTTGGAGCGGCAGAGCTCAGTGAGATCGGAGCCATCGGGTACCCGAGGGAGAACGAGTGCGAGGGGGTGCATCGTTTTTCGCGAGCAAACGTAGGTGTAAAGCCCGGTCGCAGCCAGGTCGCAGCAGGCGGCTTCCCAAGAGGGAAAGAGAGCGCTTTTCGCGCGATAGAATGTAGCTGCGTACCCCGATTACAGTCAGATCATAGCCGCTGGCGTCCCAACAGGCACTCCGTCGATCGGATTTGATCGCGAAATCGTAACAGGTGAGTTTCATTGATTCTTCCATTTTAAGGCACCAGCCTCCAGTAAGATAAACTGAGGAAAAAGAAAAAAACATGGAAAGACATAAAACAACCCGAGTCTTTTCGTTCCTTTTATAATTTATTGTAGTATACGTTCTTATGGCAAACTTCGCGAATAAAAGGATCTTACGCGTGAAAACGATCACTGCCGTAAAATGTTTCTTGGGCCTGTCCACGCGCCCGGTTGGCAACATCTGTTTCTCTCTCAGAAAGCCTAAGCATGTTGACATAAGCAAAATACCACGGTGGAGCAATATGGTAAGATTATTTTTTTATTTTTATTTGGATGGCCACACTGTGCCATCTCAACGACACATGCGCGTATTGTTATTGGCGCAACGCGGGATTATGGAGATATCTTCGGACGTTTCGGTGCAGTTCCTTTGCAAGGTGTTTTGCCGCAGATTTACTTTCGTCCCAGCTCGTTTTTTTCTCTCCACCCCAAGAGTCTACGAGGTAAGATAAAGATTTCATGATTCATGTTTCGTGGAAGTGTGACTTTATTCTTGAGAGGATTTCGAAAAAGAATTTTGCTCAGTCTAATAAAACATCGTTAATCAAAACTGATTTGGTTTCCCCACTCCTACTCCTTTTTTCTAATTGGGTTCCAATCGACCTGATTGCTTTTTATATAAAATGTGAACCTCGCACATGTTTACTTAATTAGTAGAGCGTTTTACCAGTGCTTTCTCTATTCAAAATTGGTATATGTATAAGAGATTTATAGGTCCAATAAACGCATATGATGAAAAGAGATCATATACGATAATACATTAACCTTATAAGAACATGTAATCAAGTAGACATGTCCAACCAGTTTTTATTGGATATTTAAGAAGTTCTCGTGTACCGTAGAGAACACTGGCGAAGTTTTGTGAGCTCAAAACATAAATGAGTATTTTATTACAATGACTCTTTCGATTGTTTTATCAGTTTCAGTCGTAAAGTTTGGATTAAAAGTACTATTTGGGCGGTCGCATTAGTTATTTTCTTGCAATATAAATTATTTGGTAAGCTGTAACAGTAATTTAGTGAAAGATGCCAAATTAAAGTGCAAAATTATATAAAAATGCACCAAGCGGTTTCTGCAATGCATATGAATGTGCACTGTGGTAAAAGAATAGTCCATATTATTTATCACCTTACGGCGAACTATGGTCGTAGATACTGCATCGACCCTGGCACGCCACCGTGGCGGCACGACCCCAAGATAGATCAAGTTTCCAAATAAATATTTGAGTTGCTTTTCTAATCTACGTCGATGCTGTCTCACATTCAAAACATGGTGTCAGAAGTACTCTTCATGCGTAATGCCTAAAACGGGGGGAGAATTCTTGAGGACGTCAACGCACGATGGACCGCCTACCTCCACCAGAGCCCCTCGTTCTCTCCATAAATGCGGCCAAGAATGGGAAACAATTTAGCAACTTTAAGACAACTTCATCAGCAAAAACGGCAGCTGCAACCACTCCAGCAGCAAGTGAACGGATGAAGGCACTCTAGGACGCAATCATTCTGCGCATTACTGGAAAGGAAGCAATCGACATCTACAACACATTTCAGCTCACAAGCGCTGAAGAAGAAGACTACGATCTGATTGTACTGAAATTTGAAGAGTGCTACACTTCGAGCAAAACAAGACGTACACGTGACCCGTCTTTCGTGCACGACATCCGCAGAGAGATGAATCTTTTTAATAGTTTCGCCCAAATGTGCAGCTGAAGGCGCTGACATGCAAATTCGGAGATCTGAAGGACTCCACGGTTAGGGAGCAGTTTATGTATAGAACAAGAGACGCCAAGCTGCGAGAACTCATACTGCGGGTAAAGGGGTTGACCTTGAAAAAACAAAGCCGTCGACTTATGCAAGGTGGAAGAACATTAGGCCAAGCAAAACGGCGCTTGTGAAAAACTAACATCTAGGTGAGTCCTGTTTCCTAGGAACATACAAGCAAACAATCCCACGTAGAGAATCAAATGCATTGTAGTCGCGAAGGAACTTCAATATAGATAAAGTAAAACAAGATAACTGTTTAACAAGGACTACATAAGTTTAATAATCAAAGCTAACAGGCGGACCAAAAGACGTGCATCCTTTTTGAGCCCCAGACGAAGACTCCCCCTCGGCGAGTTGTCTTCGCGTGGGCGAGGGAGAACCCATTAAGCCGTCTGGCTCTTGAGCCGACGGTCCCCCGACGATCGGCCACCGAGCTCTCCCCCTCCGGAATGCGCGGTGCCGGGTTTCACCCCTGCGGCCGCTGTCCGCTCGTGCGGTATTCGTCGCAGGACCGTCCGCTGTCTGGAGCTTGTCTAGACGGGCCACGGGCCGCCACAGCACTCCCTCCCCAGTGAGCAGGCGAACGCTGTGTTTCGTTGAGAACGAGCCGATCGGGCCAGCGAACTCTGCGGCCGTAACGCGTCGTTTGTCCCGGAAGGGGATTCCGAGCAGCCGCCGTAGAGCCCTGCTTGCCCCGGGGGTCCGGAGCAGCTGCCTTTCTGGGAGCGAGGAGCGGGGAAGGCGAGGGTGTTTTGCTGTGATTGTCTCCTTCGACGTCCGCGCCGGGTTCCGTCGTCGTGGGCCTGGGGGGTGATGTCTTGATGTGGGCTTGTTTTAGACGGTCCAAACAAATCACCTCCTTTTTGCCTCTAATCTGGAGTGTAAAGTGTTTTGGTCTGCGTTTTAACACGATGAAAGGACCATCGTAGGGGGCATGAAGAGGGCGCTTTACGGGACCCTGCCTGACAAAACCATGCGTACAATTTGTCAGGTTATCGCTGACGTGAGGGCGGTTGCTATTTGATGTCCTGGTGGCCGTTGGCCGAAGGCTGTCCATCACTGCACACAGTCGGTCGACGTAGTTTGTTGAATCTGGCAGTTGGTCTTGTACTTGCTCAAAAAACTGTCGAGGCAGCCTGAGAGATGCCCCGTACACCAGGTCCGCGCTAGTGCACCCGAGGTCGGACTTATATGCTGAGCGGATGCCAAGGAGAACTAAGGGTATCGTCTCTGTCCAGTGGATGCTGTCACCTTCGGCCGTGAGGGCGGACTTCATGTGGCGATGGAGTCGCTCGACGAGACCGTTGGCTGAAGGGTGGTAGGCCGTGGTGTGCAGGTGCGTCGTGCCTAGGAGTTGCGTCAGCTCCCTGAATAGATTTGATTCGAATTGGCGACCCCGGTCAGTTGTTACTCTGGACGGCACTCCGAAGCGGGAGATCCATGTAGAGATGAAGCAACGAGCAACGGTTGGTGCTGTAGCATCATTGATTGGGACGGCTTCTGGCCAGCGTGTAAATCGATCCACCATAGTGAGCAGATATGTGTAACCTTCGGATGGTGGAAGAGGTCCTACGATATCTAGCTGCACATGCTCGAATCTGTTGTCCGGAAGTGAGAGGTTTGCTAGGGCGTGACTGTGTGCTGGTGAACCTTGGAGCGTTTGCACTGAAGGCAGGCCTTTGTCCACTGCCGGACATCCCGGTTGATGCAGGGCCAGACGAATTCTGTGGACAGCAGGCGCTGAGTTGCCTTGATTCTTGGATGGGAGAGCCTGTGAAGGGTGTCGAACACCTTCCGTCGATAAGGTTCGGGTATGTAGGGTCGAGGCGTTCCGGTGGAGATGTCGCACAGCAGCTCCGTGTTGTACGTCGGCAGTGCGACCATCCGGAACTCGAGTCCACCTGGAGCGCTACACAGGTTCTGCAGCTCGCTGTCAATCTGCTGAGCACTCGCCATTTCCTTGAAGTCGACCACTGCGGAGGATTCTAGATGGCAAATATTTGCCCTGGAGAGCGCGTCAGCAACGACGTTGTCGCGACCTTGGATGTGGCGGATCTCGGATGTGAACTCCGCAACGCAGGACATCTGACGCAGCTCCCGTTGGGAATGAGTTCCACCATCTGGCCGCAAGTTGCGGAAGGCGTGCACAAGTGGTTTGTGGTCGGTAATTATGACGAAGTTGCGACCTTCCACAAAATGACGGAAATGCCTTCCAGCCAAGTACACTGCCAGCAGTTCACGACCGAAGGCACTGTAACGTTGCTCGGTTGGTGAGAGCTTGCGTGAGAAGAACGACAACGGCTGGGGGTACCCGTCAACCACCTGCTGCAACACCGCACCCACCGCAGTGGCGGAGGCGTCCGTCACCAGGGCAAGCGATGCGTTTTCCTTCGGGTGTGCCAGCATTGTGCACTCTACGAGGAGCTCTGTGGCGCGGTGAAATGCCTGGCTTGCAGAGTCGTCCCACTGAAGTTCTGCCGTTGGGTTGCGCTTTTATTTCAACAAGTCGGTGAGTGGTTGAAGTTTTTCGGCGCAGTTAAGTAAAAAACCGGCGGTAGAAATTAAACATTCCCAAACACTCGCGTAGTTGTTTTTTGTTGACGGGCTGGGGGAATTCTTGGTTTGCCTGCACTTTGATGTCAAGAGGGCGAATACCCGATGCGTTGACTTTGTGTCCGAGGAACTCCAGTTCATTTTTGCTAAACACACACTTGCTGACGTTGACGACGATGCCGTGGTCCGCCAGGCGAGTGAAGAGCGTACGCAGATGTTGTGCGTGATCTTCGGTGGAGCCGGTTGCAACGAGGATGTCGTTGATGTAGGCGTAGCAAAACGGAAAACCTCGTTGCACCTGGTCGACGAAACGCTGGAACGTGTGCAGCATTTTTGAGTCCGAATGGCATTCTGACGAATTCAAAGAGGCCGAATGGTGTTGTCACCGCGGTCTTCTCGATGTGGGCCGGTTCAACGGGGATTTGGTAGTAGGCCCGGACCAGATAAAGTTTGGAAAATATCGTTGTGCCGTCGAGAGTCGCTGTGAAATCGTGAATGTGAGGCACTGGATAGCGGTCGGCTGTCGTGATCCGGTTCAGGGCCCGATAGTGCCCACATGTTCGCCAGTCTCCAGGTGTCACTTTTGGGACCATGAGCAACGGCGATGACCATGGACTTTCGGACGGGCGGATGATTCCGAGGTCAAGAATATGCTCAAACTGTTGACGAGTGATCCGCAGTTTGTCGGGGGGAAGCCGCCGTGGTCTTGCGTGCACGGGAGGTGCTGATGTTTCAATATGGTGCGTGACGTGGTGTCGCATGGGAACCTAGGTGTTGCAGGGACGGGTGAGGTCGGGGAACTCTTTGAGAATGTTAGAAAACGGCAGGTACCGTTCTCTGGAATCTGGGCGAGGCAGAGCGATGACGTTCTGGACGCTATTCTCGAAACAGAGAGATACGTTTATGCGTCTAGGAGGCGCTTGCGGCGAACGTCCACCAATAATCCAAAGTTCCGGAGAAAATCGGCGCCGAAGATGGCGTTTTGAGTCCCGGCGACAAAGAAAATCCAACGAAAGGTACGTCTAAGTCCAAGGTCGAAGGTCAGGGACCGTTCTCCAAAAACAGGGATGGATGTGCCGTTCACTGCTTGTAAGAGTGCGCACGGTATTTGCCGACGTTCGCTGGGGGATGCAGGGAGGATGCTGACCTCGGCTCCGGTGTCGACCAGTAGCTGAAGGCCAGTTCACTTGTCTCTGACGAAGAAAAGCCGGCACCCCGTTTCTTCCGCACTGCTCGCCGACTTCAGTGCTGGGGCACCCCTTTTCCCGCTCCCGCTGTGCAAGGTGGTCTGCACCTTTTTGCTTGGTCCCCGAATGTGTAATGGTACCAGCAGATGTTCGTGGAAGATGATCGGGAGTGAGACCGGCTGCGGAAGCCCGAACGGCGTTGCAGAGATCTACCACATTCGATTTGGAGCGCAGCAATGGCCTTTGTCAGGTTCTGAATTTTCGATTGGAGCGTGCAGAATTCGACGCTAGACGGGGAAGCAGAGGTTGCACTCACAGTCGCCTGTTGTGCCTGAAGAGGAACCTGGATGTTGGAGACTGTGGGCTACGCCACCTCGAGCACCTTGTCTGCGAGAGCTGCGAGGTCGTGGAGTGGAATGTCGCCCGCCGCCGCCAAAACCATGCATACGTTGGCGGGGAGGCGCTGCAGGTAAAGCTGGCACAGGATGGAGTCGTCCATGCTCCTCGCCTTTTCTCCGAGCAGTTGAGTCATGCGGCGAAGCATCTGGGATGGTTTCCTGTCTCCAAGATCTTCGGCCGTCAGGAGTTGTTGGAGACGTCTTTGTTCTGATGCCGAAGTGCGTCGAATGAGTTCGAGCTTCAGTTTGTCGAACGGGTTGTCATCGGGAGGAGTCAGGATGAGGTCCCGGGCTTCAGCTGCCTCAGTTGGTGACAGTGCAGCGATGACGTGGTGAAACTTCGTCATTTGTGTCGTAATCCTCCGGGTGCTGAACTGGGCGTCCGCTTGGGCAAACCATAGCGCAGGGTCAGCGTTCCAAAGCGGTGGGAGTTTCAGAGCCAGTGATGCCACGGAGGATGGATGCTGCTGCTGTTCCTGCTGCGCCAATGTTTGGGCGTGCTCGTCGCCGTTAGTCATGGCGCTCGTCGAGAAAAGGTTGTTTAAAGAATTCCGGGTCACATATTGTAGTCGCGAAGGAACTTCAATATAGATAAAGTAAAACAAGGTAACTGCTTAACAAGGACTACATAAGTTTAAAAATCAAAGCTAACAGGCGGACCAAAAGACGTGCATCCTTTTTGAGCCCCAGACGAAGACTCCCCCTCGGCGAGTTGTCTTCGCGTGGGCGAGGGAGAACCTATTAAGCCGTCTGGCTCTTGAGCCGACGGTCCCCCGACGATCGGCCACCGAGCTCTCCCCCTCCGGAATGCGCGGTGCCGGGTTTCACCCCTACGGCCGCCGTCCGCTTGTGCGGTCTTCGTCGCAGGACCGTCCGCTGTCTGGAGCTTGTCTAGACGGGCCACGGGCCGCCACAGTATATTCGTCAATGCGGTTTCTGCAATAGCACCCACAAGCCGAAAAATATCCAGCCTAGGGCGAATTTGATTGAATCTGTAAAATAAAACGAATAAATTGCCGCCTGCTCCGGGCAAAAAAAAAAAAAAAAAAATTCAAGAGGAGAAGCACCAAAACCTACAAGCGGACGAAGCGCCAGATAATAACTTCGAGGTCCTCGAGATCAGCACAGGAGACCTTTCTGGCAAGAATGGCAAGCTGGCAACGAGAAAGCTGGGAGGACGCCCTGTTCATCTTAAATTTGATACAGGAGCTCAAACCAACCTCTTTACGTATTCACTTTATTATAAGAGCGGCCACAAGAAAGCGCCAGGCCCATCTAACACGCAGCTTACAAACTATGATAGAAATGTCACTCAACACTTTCACATAGTGTCTCTGCCCTTGTAAATGCAAGATAAGCAATAATGGGTTTCGTTTTTCGTTGTAAAAAGGTTAAAGCTCTGCTAGCCCTTTAGGCCAGCGAAACCTTCAGCTCTAGTGAAACAAGTAAACGAGCTTTACACGTAAGAGGCACTGAAATGACACTTTTTTTTTTTTTTTTTTAAATTGGTACAATAATTTGTATGTTTCGCAGCTAGCTTACAGCATGACTGATAAAGAAGTTGCAAGGCAAGGAAGCCAGGCAGGAAGACGCGTGCCACACCCGCTTCGAGAGTTGCTCAAGCCAGAAATAGAATGATTTAAATCTGTGGAAATAATAACCAAGATGGACAAACCTTTCAATCGTGTACTTCCAGGGGGCATAGTTTGTAAAAAAAAAGAAAGCCATTTAGGGGATGTCTGGACAACCGTCAAGTCAGTCAGAGCCTAAAATGAGAACACTATGAGCTTCCAGGTTCGGAGAACATTGAGGTCATTTTGGTTAGAGCGCCTTTTTTCTAAATATTAAATGCAAATGTTGGGTTCCCACAAGATTAGTCTTGACGATGCAATATCCCGGACTTGTACGTTCGGTAGGCCGTTTGGGCGATACAAATTTTTGAGGCTACCATTCAGTATTGCGTCAGCAACAGGTGTGTTTAAAAAAATTGAGCCAAGCATGAGACGGTCTGGGATGGAGTACACCTCTACATCAACGATGTACCTGTCTGCAGAAGTAGAGGTGATAAACAGGACACAAGACTAAAAGTTGCCCTGCACGCTGCGAAGATACAATATTAGCTTTAAACATATTAAATTGCTTGGTTCAGGATGAACAAAATATATATGTACGAGACCTGATAGACAAGAATAAAATAAAGTAAGATGCCCCTCTGTTTCAGTGCGTAAGAGACCTGCGTCTCTCCACCTTTAAAAAAAAGATAGTCCCTGTTGGACGTCGTTAAGTACTTCGGAAAGTTTTTTTCCTGCTTCTCCGAGAACACCTGTCTGTTACGTTACTTAACAAAAAGGGGAAGATTTTAAATTGGGACATTATGAATGATAATGAATGGGAAAACCTGCGTAACATGCTAACTATAGCACTATGATACTAGCAATTTTGGATTCAAGAAAAACATAAAGCATTTTAACCGATTTATCAGCACTTTACCTAGAGGCGGCACTGTTTTATCTACACGAGAAGGCTTGGTGACTTGTCCTTATGCCTCATGAGTACTTTCCTAATCAGCAACTTGATAAGCACAAGTAGAAAAAAAGTCCCCAGATAAACGTTTGGCTGTGAACGTTTTGCGAGTATGTTAATGGCCTCATCATAACTGGCGAAGCTGATCATCGCCCCTAATTGGCAGTACCGCCAAGATAAAATGTTGGAGAGATGTCTGCATGGCTCCAAGAAGTTTTTCTGTGGCTTGCTCTTTGACTACAGTCTAGAGTTCGTTCCCGGAAAGTAGTTACTGATAGCTGACACGCTGTCCTGCAAACAAATACCCGCTGACGCTGGAGCTTGCGAATGTGCCGAAGACTTGGCCATTCATGCTAGAGGCGTATTAGCACGCATTGGAAGCGGTTCGATGATGTCAAGGCTAAATTCTACAACTTAGCAGGATGAAGAGTTGCTTAATTTTTGAAAATCACTCGAGGCAAATGAGACAGTTGAAGGTAGATCGGTGTCTTTTGTACGAGTCATTGTAATGCGAGGACCCATAGTTGTAATGCCAAAAGCGCTAAGAGATACTACAATCCTTCACCAAGAGCACTTAGGTCTAAGTAAGGGAAAGGCACTAGCTGGACTGTTAATGTGTTGGCCTGGTAAGAACGCTTGACATTAAAACAACGATTGAGAAATGCGAATAATTCCGCCTATTTGCATGTAGATAACTTTATAAGTATATGTCGAATAAAAACACAGCTTGGAAGCCCTGGGCCGTTGCGCGTAAATTTCTGCGAATATGCTGTCCAAGATATATCGCCGCGTACAGTTCGTACTCAAATTATCCAGAGGTTGAGTTGCTTTTAACTACTTCGAGTAGAGGTGTTTTGAATAGAAGCGTAGTATTCCGCTTGAAGTGTCTACAGACGGTGTCACGCAATTGACAACCAATGTGTTCAGCACGTTTGCCAGAGTACATGACTTTACACACCGTATTTTCAACTCCCGGTTCTCGAGATTAAATGGCTTCACAAAAAAGGGCTTCCTGGTCAACAAGAGGTAGTTGAAGAAAACCAAGAACACAAGCGAAGACATTTGCATTGATTTTCTAAACTAACGAACAGCACCTTTACAAGCTGAGAGATGTCCTTCGGAGCTCCTAATGGGACGGGGGCTCAGAACCCAAACTAAGATTTGAATATGCCCGCTTTTTCAGAGGTACGAAGGCATGCCCAAAAGACGAAGCTCTGCTGTTACCTCCAAGTTTACATCGGGGAGACGTGCTGCGAGAAAGAACCGCCAACAAATGGAACAAACCTGTACGCGTCCAGGAAAGCGTAGCGCCAAGGTCTTACAGGCGACTTATGGAGCAAGGACAAAAGTCGCGTCGTAACAGGCAGCAGCTTACGAAAACTCCTAGAGAATTTCATAAAAGTCACGAGCTTGAGGACAAAAAACTGGAGGTCCTAAATCTGAGGATGAAGGACTAACCAGCACATTGTGTGATAGAATAGATGGGGGAGCAGCACACGCATCGCGATGCGAAAAGAACCATAAATCTGTTCATCATGTCATCATACCAACTCGCCCAACTTACAACACTTCTGCCATAAAAAGCATATTGTAGCGTGCGAAGGGCGAATTGTGTATAGCATACCGCTATCCTGTGGTAAGCAGTATATCGGACAGTCCGGTAGATACGTCAACGATAGACTGAGGGAGCATGCATTATAGGTGAGATCGTCCCCTGCCGGTCATTTGGCAATTCATTGCGACAGGTGTGGGTGCGCCCCTGAGTTTGAAGATACAAAAATAATGATGCGACACACCAACAAAAGGTCGAGGGAAATAACGGAGGCATTTTACATATCACGATGTGGGGAGGGCACGTGTGTCGGTGCCCCTCTGTGGCCCTCTATCAAAAAGAGATTGAATATCTCGGCCAATGGGAACGTGGTGTGTGGTGACGTGGGTGTGGTGGATTGTTCAGGCTTTTTTCGCGGCCTTGATGTTTTTCTTATTAAATTTCAGTTGTAAGTCAGCGCCTTGTCTGTGTGTGTATACGTTTCTACTGGACCGTCGTTTTGCTTGCGCTGTTTTTTTCATTCCAGTACATCTCACCTCACCTGCAGTGCCGACATAACCCACAGAGGCTCCGGCACCGACACTTTGAAGGTTGCGAAGAACGATAAAAGCACCGATGCGATTTACTTGTGATGAAGACTTTAGACAATTGTCATAGCTACCACGTGTGAACTTGTCTTTATTTCCAATTTATTTGCTTGTTCTGATAAATGTTTCGCTATTCTGACGGAAGGACGATGTATTGGCAGTGGCACGCCACTCTGGTCGCACGAGACAAAAAAGGATGATGTGCCCTAATAAATATTACAGTTGTTCCAATTCAGGTGGATGCTGACTCATATTCCAGATAGAAGCGAACTGTGATTTTCTATTATAAGCCAGCAAGAAATAACCTCGGTATATTGCCCGGGGGTCCGTATGTTTTCCTAACTTTTATGCGCACGTCAGACCAATAGCAAATGACTTTCAAACTGGATGTGATAGTACCTGGTGGCCAATAGATGAAATACTAATCTATTGTAGGTTGTAAAGAAACAATAAAATGGTCAAGTGAACCAGTTATTTTGAAGCAGGATTGGGCAGTATCGCGATACAAATGTATCGCGATAATAATTTTCAGATACTTTCGAGTCTTCCTATCTCTCTATCGAGATACATTCAAAAATGTGTTTGCATATCAGTTGTTAATACATTTACGATGTATCGCTTGTATCACGATATCTGCCAGGCTTAGGTATGTCGTTGCATTTGTTGCTCTTTTAAGGTAAATTTAGAAGATAAATATATTGGTTGTCTGCAAGTTACTTCGGAATTTTTATATCAACCCGCCCGATAACATGATCCATCTCAGTCACCAACTTAAAAAAAACGTGGGTTAAATAAGGTTAATTGAGATAATAACAAGTTCATCTCCTGTCACGAAGCCCTCCACTCTCTTCCATTTAGCAGAGAGAACTTTGTAAAGGATTGTAGTGAAGGAAACATACAGCCCTGCTGTCCAATCTTCCCACACGATGGGTGACTCCGAAGCATTTAAGACGATAGTTTGAGATGCGTCCTCGCGGTAAAACTTGTTTCATTTCCGGCGCACCATAACTATGTGGTTAAACGGAGCTGAAATGTTTTTTTTTTTTTTTTTTTTTTGTCAATTATGGTAAATAAAGAGTTCGAGGTTAGAGGTAGTGCATAATATGTAACAAAAAGAGGAATTCGCATTCGCCACGAACTTCCCACGTAGTCCTTCCCACGTAGTACCTTTCGGGAACAAGTTTATCTCTTTAAGTAACTACTTGTATTCGGGAATGCCTTTTTACTGCCTTTGCAGAAGCATCTCAAGGATATACCGTTGCATACAAGACAAATGTATCTCAGTATTTGTATTTGGGGCCTTAAAGCACAGATATCAAAGCCGGCAGCGCGGGTTATTTATACGTATTCGGAGGTACTCCAAAAAGTATTCCCGACTGCTTTTTGGAGTTTCTCTGCTCAGCCTTGGTTAAAATACCGCCGGACCTAATTAAAAGAAAGAATATACAATATAAAGAAACCATTTTCTCTAAAACAAAATTATTGGTTTCCCCCTGATACTAAGTGCACCTCTAAGCGGAGAGTGCACTAGAAGCTACGTGGTCGTTGTTACGGTCATACGCCGATATTTCACCACGTAATCACGCTCTCCCTTTCACACTCATTAGAAAAAAAAAATAAACAATTACGCAACCCGTAAGGTGAAACACAGCTACAGCTGAAGTGTGAAGTCGGAAGGCGGTACGGTGTAATTTGGAATCAGATTGACTAAATGAAGGGTAAAGGTGCGAGCCGGTATTATAGAGTCCACATAGACGCTTCCTATTAAGCCGAGTAACACAATAAACAAACATTCCTTAGCGCTTTGGCACGAATGAGCGTCTATTGTGCATTGAGAGCTGTAGCAGTCTACGTAAGTGACAAACTTTTCATGTGTCCATTTTGTAGAAATAATCAAATGTGCTAAAGAAAAGCCCAATATGAACGGGCACAATGAAGTAGGCAAGACAAAGTGAACTCAGAAATGAAGGTTCATCTAAAAAACAATACCCATTGATACTACCATATTTCTGGTTATTCGTTTAGAAAATAAAACTCTGCGTATGTAAAGTGCAACAACGGGGGCATTGACGCAATGAACCTTTTTCCGAGAAGCGTTCTGCGCACGCACGAGCGCCCGATGCCAAGCGGCGGAAGTCGGAACGAAAAAACGAGGAAATTTGAAAGGAGGATGTGGACCAGGGAGTAGAACACGTAATTGCAGCATATATATAATTGTGCGACACAAAAGAAGAAAGAGATAGGAAGGAAAAACGCGACGTTTGGGTGGACGCCACGGATGCCACCGCCTGGTGCCGTCGGTATGCGGAAAAGGTCCATTCACTTTCCCTTTGCTTTTTAATACAGAATGTATTGTAACATTTTAATGTAGTTTTATCTGCGTATCTACCGATAATTATTGTTCGCACAAATTCTGCATCATATAGCCACCTATCCAAGCGCGCTGTCAGATTACCCGGCGACGCTGTTTCACCGACCATGCTTGTTACTTTGCTACCATGCATAACCATGGATGCCATCTTGCTTGCTTGCTATCGTGATAATACCGTCTTGTTGAATGTTTTGGCAGAGTGCCGAAAATGGCCCACCTCGATATGGAACGTGGTCGACGACGCGAAACCACGAAGTGTTCCACTAGGAGCTATCGCTGTAAAAAGTGGGTTCAAGTGATGAATGGCATGCGGCTGATCAGTTGAGCGAGCGCGTAGCATACGCCAAAAAAGAATAAAAATAAAAGCAAGGACGTTTGAGTAAAAACCAGTAATTGTCGGGGCCTTCTGTTTTGTCATCAAGCCATGCACGGTCGACGGAGTTTATGAGTGAACTCTGATTTTGTAGCAGATTTTTTAGGCTTTCATGCAAATGAGGGATAACTAATTCGTAAGTGGTGGTATTTATCGTAAATTGAAGTGCCAGTTATTAAGGTCTCTGGTACATTGAATAGCTGAAAACCGGGTGCTAACATATTACCCTAAGACATTATCACGGAAAGCTCAAACTCGAAATGGAGAAGTATCATCGCTTTCAGCCAAACTCCAGACTATACCAACGCTACGTGGTGATAGCAGTAATATAACAGAGTCAAAAGCTCAAGTACTACGCCTTTTGTGTTTATGATTGGTTTAGCGCTGATAGAACGCATACAGAAATATTGCGAACACCATCATGGTGCGCGTTTGGCACTGTCTGATTGATATCATGAATTGGTAGCGTCGGTGGCGTCTAAACTTAAGGTAAAACGACGTATAGACCTTTGCATTGGTTATCAACGAGCGAGAAATTCTGAGTCACTGAACTGTGACGCATGCGCAGCGTAGGATATAAAGCACAGCAGATCAACCGCGCAGGCTCCGAAGGAGTTCCACAGCCCAGCCGACGAAGATGGAAGCGCGCAGAAGGCGATTATTGCAGAGGTCTAAAGGCGACCCAATTGTATCAGTATACTCCTTCCACTAGAGTGCAGTCAATGCCACAAGCACGAGAACTCCAAGTCGATGCTCTGATGCGTTTTATTTTTTTTATTTTTTTGTTTGCAGAACGATCACTTGCGCTAAAGACGCACATCTCAAAGCCAGTAGCGCGGGTTAACTCGCGTATGTAGCTTTGGCTGTAGTTCCAGCCTGAGGGTGAACGGAATGTAGTGGTGGCTTTTGTTTTTTCCATAGAGTTATTACAATAAACGCTTGATGTTCAGCTGGCAGTAGTGTCTAAGGAAACTTCTTGTTCCGAATTGAAGCAGACAGCAAACAGTCTACTTTTTCAGCCCTCCTGTGTATTGTCACGAATGACAAGGTGAAACAAAGAAAAACTGGGGAAAATGAAACGTTTAATGGGGAACGAACTTGTGCCCAAAAATAAAAATGAAACAAAAGATAACAGCAGAGCGTCGCGGGCGTCGAAGTCGGCGAAATAGCAGAGTCGAACGCTGGGGCAAAAAACTGACTTGGTTCGCCACGCGAAGCCTTTTATGTACACGCGCAGGCTTCTGAAATAATCGGCGTAGAAGAGCTTTCTAAACTCCAACAAGCAGCACGGTTTTCGAATTTAACAAAACATTACATTAGGTGTCAACAAAAAGTCGTCCCCGCGGCCAGGAATCGAACCCTGGCTTTTCGCGTGGGAAGCAGGCGCTATAACCGTTAGGCCACGCGTGCGCTGCCTACTCGGCAAGCTGCGCGTGCGGCAGTATTCCTATTGGAAAACGTACGTGATATTTTTTTCTTCGCCAGAGTATAACAGATATCAGCGTACTTGCTTTTTTTCGTAACGGGTAGTATGCAGCTTTATTCAGATATAAAAGGTGTAATTTATATATGTAATGAGTTTTTTTTTTTTGTAACTGAGCGACGTTTAAATTAGCAAGAGTTGAGTCCCGGATCTATGTTGTACAGCATGATATGTCAATGCAAGCTATCGAATGTCAACACAAGCTATCAGTCAATGAATACAAGCTGTCAATACAAGCTATGGATGGTTATTCATGCACAGTTTGTTACTATTCCAGTAAATGTTCTTCGTTCCATAACTCCTTCCTTCGTTCTTGTCGTATGTTTTGATTGTTTGATTTGGCATATATTGGCATTTTTGTGTGTTTTTAAGCTGATTCACTCAGTATGCTTCATAGCATTGACTACTTACGTAAATGCGATCCCTATAATAGTAGGCTGCAAGTTCAACATGTATTATACTCGTACATGTGTAGTGCGCTATTTCAGCGCAGTGTTCGACGCCATGACTTCTGAATAAAAACACTAACTGTCACATACGTTTGTACATTTGATTGTAAAACGTTCCAAACTTTTTTATAATGTCACAACATTAAGCAATGTTAGCTCTTATAATCGAGTGCGAACGAAAAACGCATTTGCGTTCTCCCTTAGGAATACGGTACCGGAAGTCAAATTTAGACTGTTTGCTGTCTTCTTCAAAATACAACAGCACACTAGCGCCAGCTGAGCCTATAGCGTTTATTGTAATTACCCTATGTTTTTTTCAACATGTTAACAGCAAACTTAATCAACCATCAGCATCATAATTAGCGTTGGGTCAGCAAAAATTTGCCGCCGAAGTGGGATGAACCCATACACTTAACAACATCTTAAATATCTCTCATCTGCGGTAGTCGTAATAATGCCTCCGTTTTCTTGTTACTATTAATGTTTATCGCTTCATATTTCTGGGAACTAAAGAAACACAAAAAAAAACTGAAGATTAAAATCACGAGACCCATACACAACAAAATATCTCACGTGTTCTAAGGAGCGTCAGAAAGTGTCCGAATCCGACAAGGCGCACTCCACTAAGTCGCCACGCGCTCCCATAAAACGGGGGAATTGAATCAGGCACAAGTCAACAAAATCAACGCCTGCATCACGTGACGACACGTCATGTGAGGTTACAAAAAGGGGCATATCCCCCACCTCACTGCAAATGCACTTCTATATAAATGCAAGCCTGCCAAGGGTACCTTTACGCACAAATTGCGCGAGCTTACACTATAGAGTTGTTATAATGTACGCTAGAAGTTCAACTTGCGCTAGTGTCTATGCGACTTCCGGGAAGCAAATTGAAGCTGACAGCAAGCACTCTACTTTTGCTGTGCTTTTGTGCATTCCTCTGGGGAAACACGCGTGCATTTCGTCTCTTCGCCGGAAAATAACTTGGAATAATTATGTCATTTGGGTGGTACCGAATACTATGTACCTTTGTTAACATTGAAATAATGCACTTCCTTTAGTTAGCGCATTTTTCCTCTTCAAGGAATGATGTTTAACTTCGCTACATTCCAAGCCCAAACCTCAGTTCCTCAGCAGGTGTGTAAAAAGAAGCAACGATTCGAAGCAAAATAATAACCGAGCGGAATATAGAGCGTGTTCAAGGCTTGCCAGCATTCCGGTGACGCTTATAAATTGCTAATATGCCAATCTTGTCGCTTTATGAAAATGGCCCTTCTTTCATCTTTACGAGCGGTTAAAATCATTCAAAAAGTTAATAACAAAGTACGTGGGGTATGAAATGCGTCTCTTTCGAATCTTTTTTTTTTTTTTTTTTTTTGCCAGGAACTCTTTATCTGGCACTCGTTATCAATGATTTTGAGGGTGCGGGTAATATTTTGAACGTAGTGCAAGCATTCGCACAGAGCAGAAAGAATAGAGCAGTCGTTTGGCGCGTATATCACCCATGCTGAAAGGCGCCGACGTCGTGTCGCGCTAACAGTGTCCGACAGCGCACAAAAATACGTGAACGCAGCCGTTTAAACACCGTATTTAATGAAAGTATTTAAAAGAAAAGCGTCGTAACAGACCAATTATTTCGTCTGCCTGACTGAGAAATGCTCCAAGCTGCCTAGTACGCACAAATTATTCGAAATATTTGCTTCTATAATCGAGCGCAAGGAGAATATGCACTCACGTTTTCCCATGGAATTGCATTACAGGAAGTCCGTTTTCGACTGGTTGCACTCAGCTTCAGTTTGCAGCAGCACACTAGAACCAGTTGAACCTGTAGCGTACATTATATAACACTATGGCTTAAACAAGTGCGGCACTAACCAGAAAGCCACGTATGCAATGATATAAGGTGCAACCCCACTTTTGGTTTGTGTGATTCTAAGCCAATAGATGGCGGTATGATCGCTTTCCAGAAATGTACATCAATGCGAGCAGTGGAGTGAGGTAAAAATACCCCACTCGATAGAGTGGGGTATTTTTCTATATCCTGGAATTAACACCCCTGAACGAGCTTTCTTTTGAACACGTACGGCTGCGCCAGTTTTTCATGCGAGGGGTCCAGTTGCCTTTATCCCGAGCTCACGTCCTCAGCAATCGGGGTCGGAATAAAACAAGAAAATCGTCCAGAAACAAATGCCGAGACACATGCACAACAAAACCGACGCGTTAAAAAATATAGAATTGCCTGCGCGCCGTTAGCACCGCGGGGGAATTTCGGAAAAAATTACATATATTCCAAAGTGATAAGATTTACATAATGGGCCGGCTCTTTTATCGTGCGTGTGTCTCGTCACTTTATAAAAATTACCCCTTCTTGCATCTTCATGAGCGGCTAAAAACATTCAAAACGTAAATAACGAAGAAAATCCTTGTGGATTTTCATACAAACGTGTTGATGTGATAAACTTGGGTTTACAAAATTCTAGCTAGAGGAATTCAATATCTCAAAAATCGAAAACCTATTTATTATTTTTTGTGGGTCAGGTGTCTCATTTGGGTAGCTGCACTCAAAAAGGGGGGTGTAGCCCTTACACCCCTTGTCACATATATTACACCCCAAAACTTCAGTTAGACGTACAGCGCACTGGCGTTGAGCCGACGCTACCAACTTTTACAAGCGGCTTGATAATCGATTTGTGAAGCTTATAAAATAGCTAAGAAAGTGTGACTGACTGCAAACAAAGTAATCAGTTTTTTAGACCTACTGCAAAACGTTGGCGTATGTTTTCTACAGTCTTTGATACGTGCTTTAACTGTTTAATTGGTTACATCGCACCGTCATCAAGCCTCTGTAATAGTGTGGCGCCGTCAGTTTTACGTCAGTGCGCTGTACGTTGAACTGAAGTTCTTTTACTCGATATTGTGGGCGCCATCATCTTGGTTGTTACTAGTACAAAGGAAACACAACTGCAGGTCGTGATGATTCAAAATTTCGACTTCCTCAGCATTAGTTTTGGTGTTAGGAAGCTCACGTATTATTGCTTTGGTTTATCGCGACCTGCTTAAACATTTGTGAAGAACGGACAATTGTTTCCTGTGATTTCAGAGATAGCTTCAAATAACTGACTACCATCATTTTAAGCGCCAATATGTGTATGAAGCCTAGCTCATTTAGTGGCTTAAGCCTTGCCCGACCGCCCAGGCACAGAAAGAGAACAAACTGGTTGACCTTGGACTCTTGGCGCTGCTTCAGTCGCTTCATCGGCCCGTAGTGTTGGCTGCGCTCCGAACTAATGCAAAGCAATGCAAATATTCAGATATTAGGGTTTTACAAGCCATACAAACAGAAATTCTTTAACACGCCGAATAAAAATGATAGGTTTATTTTGATAGGATGGATGCTTGGGCGAGTTGGTGAACCATATTTGACGGTGACAGCGCAGGGAAAACCACTCTCACACCAGACACTCAGGAAGACAAGCACACGCGCTGAACTTACAACTCTTGTGTATTCGAGTACTTCGTTGTCAACCCGTCAACCCGGACGTTGAAGAGAAAAACGAAGTACTCGAATACACAAGAGTTGTAAGTTCAGCGCGTGTGCTTGTCTTCCTGAGTGTCTGGTGTGAGAGTGGTTTTCCCTGCGCTGTCACCGTCAAATAAGGTTTATTTTGACTAACTGAATATCTTTTGACGTTCAACCGAAATTTCAGCTCGCCTCCGTCAGACTGGGGGCACCTCGGCTTGTATATAAATACCTAACAAATATAAATACATGGCCCAGCGCGTTGGTTCATATACATTGATACGTTTTAATGTTTTGTGTTTTGTTTTAATATCGTTGCCACTTAAGAGCCACCGATGTGGTTTTAAAACAAAATATATTCGAACCATTACGACACTCATAGTTTGATTGCGAAAATGAATTTTCCAAGTGATAAAACATTGCAATATTTTCGCATACGTGGCGGAATCCTAAATTATGGAATTCCTTTAAAGGCGGACATTTTATTTGGATCGCGTCAGGCATGTGTACCGACGCACAGTAAAACGCGCGAAAAATCAGCAGTGGTGCACCCGCAGACTCGCGCTTGTTGTTCATACCGATTTCTCGCTCGCTCACTGCGGACATCAAGGCATCTGACACCCCGACATCTGACGCTTTATTTGTCTTTCACGTGGCGATCCAAGCGCTACACGACGGCAAAATGCACATCAAGCTGTTCTTGTACTCGTGTCGCCACCAGAATTTTATATTCGCAACAGGCGCGCAGCCAGGGGGGGGGGGGGGGGGGGCCTGGGGCCCGCCCCCCCCCTCTCCCCCCCCCCCCCCGAAATGTTCCATTTTGCTGGGGCGTCCTCTCCCCCTCCCCATGGCTGCGTGCCTGTTGCTAATATAAAATACTGAATCCAGGTAGCGCTGCGTGATCAGTCTGAATAACAAAAGTCGTACCGCCTAAATAGAGGTCGAACTTCTTCAGAGCAAACATGACGGCCAACCACTCCTTTTCCGTCACGCTGTAGTTGCGTTCCGACGGTGTGAGCGTTCGACTAGCGAATGCCACAGGGCGTAACTGTCCATCATGCTCCTGTAGCAATACTGCTCCGACACCGTAGTCGCTCGCATCTGTCTGCACAACAAAATGACGATTAAGATCTGGAAACCGAAGGCTAGTGGTGCCTGCTATTGCCCTCGCGAGAAAAGAGAAGGCAGCACCCTGCTCTGGACCTCAGACCCACCTCGAGCCTTTCCGGAGCAGCAGATTCAATGGCCGCGCCAGCTCCGCGCACATGGGGATGAACTGCCGGTAGAAGCCAACCATCCCCAGAAACCTTTGAAGGCTCATTACATCGTGCGGTGGTGGATAATCGAGAATGGCCCTCAATTTCTCATCGTTCAGCTTCAAGGTACCGTTGTCTACGACACAGCCTAAAAGATTTACCTTTGAGGCGGCTAGTTGCACCTTTTTTGGATTAATTGTTAGACCGGCTTAACTCATTCGAATTAAGACGATCTCGAGATGACTTAGGTGCTATTCGAATGACTTGGAGAATACCACAACGTCATCCATGTACAGCGCGAAGTAAAATTTCGCATCGGCCAGCACGATGTCCATGAGCCGTTGGAAACTCGCCGACGGGTTCGACCACCCAAACGGAAGACGCGTAAACTCAAATAACACCCTGTAACAGGGGAACGCCGTCTTTAGACATCGTCTGGCGCCACCTGGATCTGGAGAAAACCCCTGCTACAATCGAGCGTGGTGAAAACACTCGCGCCTCCAAGCGAATACATTATAGACTCAATAGAGGAAAAAAGATACGCGTCCCTTCTAGTGACCTCATTAAGTCTTCGGTAATCAACGCAAGGGCGCGCGGTGCCGTCTTTCTTTGGCGCAAAATATACTGGAAACGCCCAGGGACTCTGCGATTGCCGCACCGCCCCCGTGTCCAGCATCTCCTCGAGAGCCGCCTCTAGGAGGGCCCGTTTATGTACGCTTAGTGGTCTAGGATTACACACCCACGGCCTGGCCTCTCCTGTATCTATCCTTTGTTGTAAAACAGTCGTAAGCCCCGGTCTCTCGGTAAACATAGCTGCATGTTGGGACAAGGCGTTCGCTAGTATCCGCCGTTGGTCGGCGGGCCATCCAAGGAATCGATTATCGTTTCGGCGTTCCCGGGCATGACTTGCGCAGCTAATACCTGCTCCTGATGTGACACAGCGAGCGAACGTTCCATTCCCTACACTAGAGACGATGGGTCAACAAAGGGAATGAGAGGGGAAAACGCACTATAACGATACCCGTTGTTCCTCAAGTCCAGGATTATGCCCTCACGACAGACGAAGTCCTGCCCCAAAATAACCGGAATTGACACACCGGGCGAGTAGACGAAACGTTGCCACCTTCGTCTGCCGTCAAGGCCAAGGTGAAGGCGCATCGCCCCTTGCGCTTCGGCCAATCCTGTCACTAAACGCAGCGGAGTTACAAGTTCCCGCGCGCAAAGGTTCCTGTTACGGCAGTCGTCGTACACATTATCGTCAATTAGAGAAAGAGTAGAACCGGTATAAATTAGTGCCGAATATTCTCTACCACCGATCTCTACACGCACTTACGGGCCCTTCTCAGGTGGCGTGCTCTCAGCCCGACACGCCGACGGGGCCATCGCCACGCGGTCGCCGGCCACAATTTCCGCCCTCTCGGCACACTGACACTGGGCCTCGGCAGCGGCCGGCAACCTCGACTTAGAGGACCTGGTTAGCGGCGCCGGCCTCTGGCGTTTCCCTGGGAACCCTGAGAACCAGACGCTACCCACGTGCAATGCCGTCTGATGTGCCCAGGACGGTGACAGTTGTAACACCTGACTTGTGGCCGGTCGTTACGCGCCACCTGTCCCTCGTTACCTCCACGCGACACTTCATCTGTGGCAAACCGCGGTAAGTCTTGATTCCAGTGACTGTCGTGACCAGTAGCGCCACCGCGGTGGTTAACCGCTGCGCCACCCCTAAGGGTCTGCACTCGGGCCGAGTTTGCGTTGGCTGCCCTGCGCCTTTGCTCGTAAGCGAAGGGGTCCAAAGCCCGGGGAGATATGGCTACCCCGTGACCGCACTCCGCAACGGCCGTATACGCCGTGCGCGACTCGATTTGAGTGTCTGCGGCGCGTCCTGCCCACCCGCATCTTGGCTCTAGGGACTCCTCGGCCCTCGGAGAGGGGTGGTACTGCAGCTCAGCGAGCAAGCCCGCTTGGACCGTTCACGCCTCTCTGGCAAGTGCCTCCAGATCCGCGAAATCCCGTCTGCGCAAATAAATGTTGAATCCTGAGTGACATTGCCGTATCGCTCTAGCTACCTTCTCTGCCTCACACGCGGATGGTTCGGCCCTCGAGTAGAGCTCCTGGAGCGCGCGAACGTACTCCACGAGGCTCTCGTCGGGGTGCTGAGTGCGATTAGCTAGTTCGTCCCTAATACGCATCTCATAATCAGGGGGCGAAAAATTCCTCCCTAAACCGCGTCCGGAAGTCCGCCATCGATAGAAACGGTCGTTGCAACCGTCTCCAACGCAACGCGTCGCCCGTTAACGCGATCGGCACGATCTGCACCAAGGCCGTTTCGTCTGATGCTCCCAACGCGGCTACATACGCATCCATGTCCTCTAAGAAATCGTGGACCAATTTAACGTCGGAATATCCCGCGTAGGTCGGCGTCGGTACGAACAACCGCGGTCGGAGCAGAGACGTAGGCGCCGCAGTCGCGACTCCTGGAACCGTCGCAATTTGTCGCGAGAACGTCTCCATCATCGCCGTCATGGTGCGCATAAACTCGCCGATGTGTGCCGCGCCTCCAGCTGGAGCTGGTGGTAAAATGCTCGCGAGCATCTGGAGATGCTCGCGTACTAGAGCCTTCTCCGGCCCCCGCAGCGTCAGACGGTTCCTGAGTTCCGCTCTCAGACGAGTCGTCCTCCTCCCTATTGGGGGTCGACCTCGTCTTGGCGGGCATCGTTAGCGTTTACACCTCAACACCACGCTGAACGCTCAATAGATCTGTGTGACTCCCCGGGACGAAAAGAACAAGCAGCAGACCAATCGATCCCCACGTTGGAAGCGCCAGTTGTCTGGGTCGCTCCACTAAACTGCTGCCTAATTGGTCCCTGCCTGCTCCGCCCTCCCAAGAAGTCACACGAGCAATAAAGATTCAAAACGTTTTACTACTTTCGGCGCCTCGGTTGTGGGCCTGGCTGTCACAGTCGTTGTCCGGGTGTCTTGCCCGTGCCTTGTCGGAACTCCACGTGCACTTACACGCGCGCCGGGCCGCCGGCCACTGCTCCTGCACCCTCGCGCGCCGTCGTCCTCCTCGGCTTCCCACAAGGTAGGGAACTGCCCCTTATCTAGTGACTGCGGCCCTCTGCTGGACAACTTTCCAGGCAAGTAAATGAGCATGGTTATGTGGCCCCCTGCCCACAGCGAGTCAGTAGTCTGCTGCTGCAGTCAGTGGTGAACGGGAACCACCTGCTGAGCAGGAGGAAGAAAAAGCAACGAGGACATCAGTGGAGCGCTCAAGATGTTGGATGCAGCTGCATAATACGGCTGAGACAAAGCGCGCTGCGCTGGTTTAGTCTCTTGGTCAAAACAAAACCCGAAGGGCCATATCCAAATCTGGACCCGAGTTCGGTGCCTTCAACGAAGTGAGCAGGACCGTGAGAGGAAATCTGGTGAAGAATACAAACATACCGGTGAAAATAAAGGATCTGGAAGTCGATGCTATGCGTTGCGACCTCCTGTCTAAGAAAAAAAAACGAATTGGTGGAGCGCCAGGCGACGCGAGGCTACAAGCCAGAGATCGTCGGATCCTTGTATGCTGTGGTCGGTTTGGGAAACAAGAACTGGAACAGTCGCAATATTATGGCAAGTGACTCGTGGAAACCGTAGTTACATGCAAAAAAAAAAGCCAACTAGCGGTGGTTCTGGTAACTTTTTAGTGCGCCCCAGCGCTGTCATTTTGCTTTGTAACGCGATCGACTGTCGCCACTGTCGTCGACGTTCGGCGTTTATGCCGAATAGCGGTGCCTAGAGAAAGGCCAGCGCGACCTCAGATGCCTAATTTTTAAAGAAAACTATAGCACTAGACGTCGTTTCTCTAAGAAATTAATCGTGATAGACGTCTATCTTTATTTTTCAAGCATTAAGGTAGAGGACGGCCTTTTGACTTTGCGGTAGCTTTGTGCAGACACGGATGTTGCCGCTTCACCAGTGATCCCATCCAAGGTAAAAAATAAAATTTGGTTAGAAGATGAAAAGTTTTAATTGGTGCACAAGATCGAGAAACGCAAACGCGTAATTAAAAAGAACACATTTAAGAACAAAACTACAAACGTTGCTACAAAAAATATGGCCGGAGCTTGCAACCGTGCTAAACTCGCCGCAACCGTTGAAGCAAAACACATGGCCACAAATAAAAAAAAATAATAATAATTTTGTGACAGAAGTTAAAGCGGTATGGAAACGAAATTCCAGCCCTCATTTTTTTTTTAGCCTTAAGGCCCGTTCACACTCTTGCAACCGAGTTCGACCGAGAGAGACAAGACCGGTTTTTAAGCCTCTTACGACCTCTTAGGACCAGCTCCGCTGCATCGCATCCGGTCCTAAGAGGTCGCAAGAGGCTTAAAAACCGGTCTGGTCTCTCTCGGTCGTACTCGGTCGCAAGAGTGTGAACGGGCCTTTAATGCGTTGCATATTGCAGCATAACCTCAAAATACCAGTCTTTCGTGGAAAGGCGCAAAAAAAAACTAATTTTAAAGCTAATTAAACGGTCTTTCAATGTCCGCCTGGTGCATGCACATGGAGCTATTTGGGAGCTAATTCAGCAACGTTGAAGAACTTGCTACGTAGTCACGACGTAGCATGCTTCATTACGTAGCCGCACTAAACATCGGAGCAGCGCCGCACCTTGAAATTCAACATTTCCATTCTTAGCTTTCCTCCCCCACTCACAAACAGCGCAGTGTACCAACCAGTTCAACAAGACGGAAATGAGGGACTCCCCTCTTGCTCGAACAATCGTTTGTGCACTCGGAGACAGCGATTCTCCCCCACGAACATTAGCCCGTCACTCAAAACTTGAACAAAAGTTGCTTTTTCCACCTCGTTCACACCTAACCTCACAATGCTGTGGAATCTACGTGCTCCTTGGGCCAGCCACACGCTCGTCAGCCCACGAAAACTTCGAACGGCTCGGTTGTAATGCGTTGACACTATTGACACCATGCAACGCTGACAACGCCACCAATGGCAAAGCCCAAAACCACGCCAGCCTTGCTACGTCACGAATACGGGGAATTTTCTTTTCTGATTTTGTTTGCGCCGAATAGAGCATTACGCATCGCGCTCTCCATTCGCTTTTCTTCGAGCGCTTGCTTAATGCACCGTTTGGAACGAAAAATATAGACAGTCATTCAAAATACACACCGGTGATCATCATTTACGGTTATTATCCGTCATGCTTGACTTATTTCCGAACGAAATTAGAATATTTCTAGTTTCGTTTCCATACCCCTTTAAAATCTTGCCGCCGCACAGAGTTGACGCGTTCTGTGAAGACACACTCCATGACCGGTGAGTTTGTTATGCTACATTTGCTTTAACTAGCACACATTATGTGTACTAAAGATATTTTGTGCAATTTAGTTTTTTTTATAAATTATAAAAGTAATGAAGGTTTATGAATTTGAACATTTAAATACAAAAACCAAGACAACAAATGCACCCCTGCAAGCAATAAAATCAAAAGCCTCAACAAAATACAAAATATAACCTTGTTTTCCACAGGCACAGCGCGCAACGTCCACCAGCTCACACTACTGGCTAAAGTCGCACCAGTCGTCGTCTGTACCACGAGCCCTAACCTTCTAAACCTAGAAGGGGGCGTCGACATCGACCAATGAACTGTCGGGTTGCTACTGTTCTACGGTTGCACTAGAATGCATGATGTTTCATTAGCTGCAGAAATGTCTAGCCTTTTGGGGCTTATAAAATTTGGGGTTCTACTAGTTAGGCTAACGTAGTACTCGTAATCATAACTTGAGTATGGAAGTGCTAAAAACTGGGTTCACTCGAGGAAAAAATCTGGCGTGTTCTTTCTAGAGCAAGAAGGAACCTTGCACAACCAAGAACACTGAAACTATGAGTCATGTTACTTGACGTTAAATTTAAGGTGGGCATTTTAATGGAAGGCCGCTGCACTTATCGATGATAATAGTGATAATAAAAATGTTCATTCGATCAAGAGAGCCGCAGGACTGCAGAAAGGCAACAGCCGGTACCATGTAAAGCCGCTGTGCCGCACCTTGTGATGGTGATTATGTGATAATGTACTCTACAAGATGAAAGTGAAGGCGATTAAGAGATGATTTGTACAACGAGAAAATTATGCCATCTTCTGACCGTCGGAAGCGATAGCAAACTTAGTCTGGTTCACTGCTGAAATGCCAGAAGGTATATTTGCAAAAGGTGTTGTGCATTGCTGAGAAAACAAATGTGATCGTATTTCCACTAGACCACAAACACATAATGCACAAGCTAGAAGCTTAAGAAGTGAAGGCGAAACAACAAATTTCTTTTTGGCGCTTGAAAGCGGCAAAACGAATTTGTTCTTTGATGCCGAAAGCTCTACCTCTACGCCGATCCGAAGGTCAGGCATACAAGGCCGGACCTTATTTTCTTCGGGTCCGTTGTATTGATATGCCAATCAATCGAATGCCGGCACAAGGCAGGGACAGTATTTGACAAATATTTATCATGCAACTAGTGCTTTCAAATATCATTCATTCTCTAGGTTTTCACTGGCCGCAAAAACTAAGCTTGCTTCCGCTGAGCTTATGCTGACGTCAAGCTTCTGCAATACTTCCAACGTGCGGAGTTCCTACCATAATGATTTTTTTTAAAATTTAAACCGACCTGAACAGGGTGAACAGTATTGACAAATAAAACAAAAGAAAGAAGTAATCTTGAGCAGTCAGTGGAAATATTGCGTCCAGTCAGTACAATTTATTAGGCACTGACCAGCAGACATTACAACTGAATTGGGAATTACCTTCAGCACATCTGATACGAAGCATGGTAGTCATTTTGTCATTGGAAAGGATTGTAGGGAAAAGCAACTAGAAATATGGATGGCCCGCGTCAACACTACCCACTGATTCTATTTATTGCTAGAGACTTCCGCAAGTAAGAACCCCAATAGCTTAGATCGAGCTTGATTAGCAAACTGTAGACTGCCCCCACTCGAGCCAAGGCACCTTTACAACTCATAGGCACAACGGCCAAAAGCTGAAAAATCGAGCATCATCCACATGCACACAAAAATCTTGACTGAAAAACAAATATTAGTGTGCTCAAACTATGTACAAAGGTGACATAGCAGATACTGTAAAACCCTTAATGTTCGCGAGCCCTTAATTTTCGCGAACTTCGCGAATTGAAGAATTCTTGAAATTTAAGGGCACGCGAAAAATTCGAACCTTAAGAGTTTCAATGCAGGCGCCTGGATTTCGCGAAATTTAGTGGCCGCGATTATGTCCTCAGTGACCGATTCGCGAAAAATAGGGGCCGCGAAAATAAAGGGTTCTACAGTATTCTCGTGTATTTTCCACAGGGCCAGGACGACACTAGTCAACATCCAGCCGGCGACCAACAAGGTAGTTGAAAAAGGTCGGGGTCTGAACTACAAGATCGAGGTTGCCCCAAGGCCACCTTGACCTTCTAGGTGCCAGAATCCGAGGAAACAAACAAAAAAACGACGAGCTTCCGGACTGGCTGCTGGACGAGGATGAGGAGGCCTTCGAGCCTGGTGCTCTGGAGCTCTGCCACAGCGACAAATGCCTCCGCCAACGGCAGAGGGGCCGCCTGAGGCAGGAGGGGCTGCTGAAGGGCGAATGGCACCGCCAGGACAGCGATGGGCAGTGAATACTTCATCTACAAGGAGACTAGAGGCCCAGCCTGCCGCCCATAGGTTCAGCAGCCGGAAGGGGGGCTGCTGACAGAGAATATTATCGAGATATAATTGCATAGCAGGATGAAAACTAAAACTTTAAAGACAATGCCTCCTGTCAAATTGAAGGCGTCAGAGAAAAATATAAGGGCGGCAAGGGTGCATGTAAAACCGCCCAACTGCAAAAACAGCTATTTTTATGAAAGCAGATGGTACAATATTTGTACTGGTTGGGCAGGCTGTCACAACAAGCCCCTCAGAAGAGGGCGGGGTAGTAAAAAAAATAAAATAATTTCTGGTTTGTGTTCTCCAATGCCTACACCTGATTTCTCCCGTGAAAAAACATCCAACTACATTATTTAGTTCGGCCGCACTCAAAAACTAGAGACAATATGGCGTTTTAAAATGATTCATATACATTTACACACTCAAACAGGTTGAAGCAAATATCATTACGGTATAAACACATGTTAAGGTAGCACCTCAAGAAACATTTTTACCTTCCGCACCTCCGCATATGTACAGATTTGTACCGCGCGTCACCGCCGTCGTGGCATACACCTCGGCCAAATGTGTTTCTTATTTTTCGACACCATACAGTAATCTCTCTTCTTGCTGCCATTTGCTGAATTTGCTTGAGGCATCTTGAGTCAAAACACCTGCCAATTCGTAGCCTTTTTGCGTTTGAGCAGCATCCATCCACCCTTTGCTGACGTCAAAGCCGACTCGAAATGAAAACGAAAGCTCAAATCGCCGGTGCGAAATGGCAGTGCAGCGGCGAAAAGGTACATACACAGAGGTTACTTCGAGTACGTTCGAATGCATTGTATTAAGGAGTAGCTACGAGTCGCTGGCATGCAGAGTAGATATGGCCTGGTTACCCGCAGGCGTAACGCAGCCAAACGCAATTCTCATTGAGGGCCTTTTTCTGAGACTGACTCTCAGGCGTGCACTTTCGCAGAACAAGCGATACTGCAAAAAAAAAGCAGGTTTCAAAATCGATTGAAATTTTTTTTGCGCATGTATAGATGTCATGATGTGTTGAAATAATTCTGTTTCTTCCGTAGTTTGAAATAAAATAGTTTTATAACATTGAATTTGACCACGAGTACTTTAACTGTTAGATACTCTTATATACAGTATATATTTCATCCCTATGCGCGCCTTACCTTCAGACATCATTTAAGTACAATAAAGTGCCGCCCTTACACGTTTATCAGGGATAAAGTTGTCTTTGTAGGTTTAAATATCACCACAATTTTCCCTCAATTGCATGGCGGTCCGCGACCCCGCCGACCACTTCGGGTGGCGAGCAAGGCACGGGAATCTCTAATGGGAGGATGCAGCCTCTTTCCTTGCATGTGAAGTGCTGTGTAACATTGTGCATCACACAGCACGCTACATCGATTGTGCAGAAGCGCTCGGACAGCAACCTCAACTCGGCGTGCAGGAAGTTGAACCGGCAGTTGAGTTGTCCGATCGTCCTGTGATTGAAATAATAATAATTAGGCACTTGGCACATCCCATGCAACCTAAGGCAAGCTTAGTTGTTCCCTTTCTCTTATACCACACTGCAAGAACCATTTAGGTGATGCCACTCGGCGCTCTAACCAGCAGGGAGGCGCGGACAGGTTGTGTTCGGAGAGCGCTGCAGAGATCTAGAAAACCTGCGGTAAATTAGTTGATCAGTTTTATATGAACCACGAACAACCAAGAAAGCTCCAAGGAGCTAAAAGGTAACGGCTGTAAGTTTTGCCTATCCTGTATAATATTATAGTTACGTTGTAAAATGAATGCTGAAAAAAACAACTCTGTCTTTTCAAGTGCTCAAGTTATACCAAGCATATCATTGTGACTGAGCTATGTTAAGGTGCACCGTGAGACGGCGTGCTTAGGCTCTGTAGCTTTGGCTGTATACGCACATGCCTCATCATAGTCCCTGATGGTGAAAGAAACGCATGGTGTTGCTTAATATGTTCACGCTCCTAGCTTTGTGATTCATTCTCACGGGGAAAAGTTGAAATTTCATTGGCTGAGGTGCAACAATAAGATGCTAATGACGTATAACACGCTTCGCTTTTAAGCTGTCGGTGGCATACATGTAAAACTGTGAGAGAACAGCATAGTACATCCCTCGCTATACATTGAAATGAAGTTTCACGTGCCTCCATTTGAACAGTATTCCCATGCAGTAGATTTTGTTGTTACTTTCATAATCTTATTTTAGACTTTATGCCACTACACAGACTCGAGAACCCTGACTGAAATACGCACTGTCACGGATAATTTGACAGACAATTGTGTTTGTCTGGCGCACCTGCCAGCCGATGAATGTGCTGTGATCCAAATTAGGAATATAGTACGAGTTTCAGGTTTCATACTTCTGCCCATTAAAAAAAAATAAAGACGTTTACAACTCTATTTAATGCCGAATTCGATCGCAGCTCTTGAAGAGTACGAGGGGAGGACACGGAGGGGAGAATATGCCCCTCCTCCCATCCCTCCCCTCTCCTGCTCCATTCCAATTTAGCGGGAAATTTTCGCTACATTTCCCTCTAAATTGAGAGGAAAAAATTCTCGTTAAATTTGGCGGGGAAATTCCCCGCTGAATTTAGCAGCGAAACTTTTCCGGTAAACAGAGCGAAACATATTCACCGGTAAATTTAACGGAAACAATTCCCCGCTTACCTTAGCGGGGAAATTTGTCCGCTAAATTTAGCGAAGAATCTTTCTCGCGAAATTTAGGGGAGCAATATTTCTTCTAAATCTAGAGAGGAATTTTTCTCTAACATTTAGCAGGCTAATTTGTTTTCGCTAAAAAAAAGGGATATTTTTCCGCTAAATTTAGCGAGGAATTTTTCCGCTAAACTTTGCGGGGAAATTTTTCCGCTAAAGCTAGCGAATATTTTTTGCGCTAAACTTAGCGGAAAAAGTCCCTCCTCCTCCTCCCTCGTGACCCTCGTGACCCTCATGGTGTCACACGTGACGGCACATGTGACGCCATGATGGGAAACGTCCCATAAAGAAACACGGTCACTCCGACCGTGACGGCAACTCGCTCAAGCCGGAAACGGGCTCCTAAGATCTCCGCTCTAAAAAAAAAAAAAAGAATATATTATATCCTGTGGGGACCGCAGAAAAAAAGTCAGAGTCGGTTGTTTCAGCTCATATTGTTCCTTGAGGGGCACAACAACAGTTAGGGTTAAAGTAACAGCTGAAGCGAACCAAGCACAGTCGACTCCACGTATTATCAGGTTCCATGTAATTCCAATTTGATTAATTTTGTCAGGCCCCACGATACTGCCGCCATTTGCTCTTAAGTGCAATTTGACAACAATCGAACTTCATCTAAAACTTCGCATGGTGGCTGCCTCGGGGTGCACTGTACACATAAATGCCCAAGTTTAAATACAGAATGTCTATTTAATGCTCAGTGTGCCCTTTATATTGTAGTAGAGTAGACAGTTGGGCGAGTTGGTAGATATTCATCATAGTTACAGTTGCGCACACAAGGACAGGGACAGAGAAGAGAATCACGTAGACGACAGACAAGCGCACACTCAAAACTCATGTATTAACGAAAAAGGAAAAGAAAGTAGTACAGAACACGGAAACCGCTCGAGCGATGGCCATACAGACACGAGGAACCACAGGCCCCCGGACTCAAGAGGGAAAATGTAAAATCCTTAGCGAAAACCAAGATAATAGGCAGGTACCGAGAGAAACACACCAGAGAGATTTTTCAAGCATTTTTATCCTGAGCATGGGCGAGCGATGTGTTAGCTTTCCGTCTGTTTCGTTAACAGAGGAGGAAATCGCCTTCTTAAAATCTTTTTCGTGTGGGTAATTTTACGTGCACCCCTCGAGCCCGGGGGCCTGTGGTTCCTCGTGCCTGTGTGGCCATCGCTCGAACGGATTCCGCGTTCTGTACCTCTTTCTTTTCCTTTTTCGTTTATACATGAGTTCTGAGTGTGCGCTTGTCTGTCGTCTACGTGTTTCTCTTCTCTGTCCTTGTTCTGGTGTGCGCAACTGTAACTATGTTGCGCTTTATATATCAGAAAAAAAATATCCCCGAGAAATCTCATAAGCAAACTGTTTCTCAGGGAGCGACCAGCACTATGGCCGACATCTTGAAGACGAACCGAGTTGTTGCGTGCGTCTTGTTGGAAGCACACTCGGCCGGCGTGGTCGGCAATTGGAAAGGCGACATCAGCCACGTCCTGCACGGGTAGCCGCTATCGCCGGTGAGGATGCCGCTGTACGCGCCCGTCGAGACTTTTTCTCCGACACTGCTCTACGACAGCAAGTACGAGACGTGAACGCTTGCGGGCCTATTGGCAATCGCTTTCAAGATCCTCGACTGCGCGTCGACCATCAGCTGGACGTTGATGGAGTGGCGAAAGCGACGTTTTAAGAACACTTACTCGAAAAGGAGTGGACCTTCGGACCCGAATGTGGGTGCCGTCCATGGCTTCCATGACACCCTGAAAGCCGTCTACTGCGCATAACTGCCACTGCCATTCGTGGAGTTCAGTTCCTGTTGGCCACCGGAAGTAGGAAACGCGGTTTGAACCGTCAGTTGAATACTACCACACTTTCGACTTTTCTAAGGTAGTCGTAGCGTACGACTACCTTAGAAATGAAGTTTCTCTGAATACATGATTAGTACATACTATTCCCTACAATCCTTAATAACCAGCTCCTTTGCAAAATGTCCTATGTATTCAACTGCTAATCTCACTAACGTCTTGTGAAACATGTTCTTCGTAATGAGAAAGACGCCACAATATGACACACCAACAGTACCGCACCATGCACAGGAAGCTTGAGTATGAGGACTACCGCAATAACCAGGCGTCGCTTTGAGCACCTACATTGCGGACAAAGTAATGGCGCTGTATGTTGGTAAGGAGGTTTTCTTTGACGAAAGCCAGTTCAACAGGTCTTGATTGCTCCAAAATGCAAAACGTACTTCGAAGCTGGCCTGTAGGCCGAAGGGAACTCTATTGATAAAGTTTCTCCTCACATTATGAAGTGCGGCGCTTGCTTGGCGAGAGCCAGGGCCACTCGCCGAACGCACCTTGGTGCTGGAAATCCCCAGCCGTGATCAAGAAACTGGCGTTGGCAAAGAATTTCAGCGCCAGCGGCACTTCAATAATGCCGGGGGTTGTGTTGTCACGTCTGGTCGGTCGGTGGAGGTCTCTGGCCAAAAGGTCTGCGATGCATCTAATGCCGTCACGGCCAAACTGAAACCGACGATGTAGACCTTCCTCGGCAAAAACATCTAAGGGATGGAATCAGTCCCGGAAAACGCGGTCTCGGAACAGCCTTCATGTGGCAAAGATCCGTTTGATTCGGTGTGCTGTGGCCACGTCCGACATTTCGTTTTGTCTGAGACCGCCAGTGAGCTTACTTCTTGGCTGTTTTACGGTTTGAGACTCGAGCTGACTCAGAACCTCGGTTCCAGTTTCAGAGCAAGTCTTAGTTTCGTTTCGAGCAAGCGGCTTACCGCTGAAACTGTTGTTGGTCTGAGACTGTCTCACGGGTCTTAGGTTAGGTTAGGTTAGGATGGGTCTTAGTTAGGGCTCAAAATTGTTATCCGCCAGCCAGCCTGCTACGGGGCTGTCTCACGGTTTGAGAAACAAGCTGAGACATATCCTTGGTTTCGGTCTCAAAGTCAAACTCTGTTTGTTTTCGAGCAAGTGGCTTACGCTCACCGAAACAACGGCTCGACTGGTACTGTCTAAGTTCGGGTCTCAAACCGTTTTAGCAAGCGGACTTGTTGCCAACATTTAAGGACTAACCAATAGCTATCTATGGTTCTATGCTTACGAATTAATCCGCAAAATACGGAGAATAAGACTCGCCCGTAATTTTTTTTCAACTCGAATTTATCGACGGGAATGAATGGCGTCAAGTCCTGCATCGCAGTGAGTGTTGCGAGGTCTAGTTTCGTCATTCTGCGCTGAATGTTTGCCAGCTGCTCCTTGAGGGTTCTAAAAGTTCGTATGACTTTGCACTGCTCTGCCATAGTCAGGCTTGTAGGCATTCTGGCGGCTCCCCACCCAGTTGCCCGACTACGGGGCACAGGGGCGAACTTTCCTGCGTGGCGGCGGCGTCAAGCCGGACACGTGCACATCGCGCTAGCCGCCTTGATAGGGCGGCCCAGAGGTGGCGCGCAGGTTGTCGCCGGATTGGCTCAAACGCCACCTATGCTCGTTGGTTTTCTGTTAGTATTCTTCATTATCTCGTTCATGTTCAATTAAATTCCGCTTCTAGTTGTTGACGCTGTTGGCTCCGTATTATTACTCCGGGTCGTGTATGCGGCAAAGCGAACCGACCCCAGGGTTGAAAGGCTAAAAAATCCTGACGGCTTCCTGCTAGGTATCGTAAACAATAGGGCAGACAACCGCCTGTGAAGAACTCATGTATTATCGGCGTACCGCAATTAGGCGGGCGCCCCAGTGCTCCGATGAAGTCTAGGGGTTATCTCTTCTGAATGTTAGACAACCAGGGAGGGCCACATAGCGTTCTATATTTTAACCAAACTAAAATTAATAACGAGTGCCACAAATTGGTTGTTCAGTCACGGCGCCATCTTTTTCGCTTTACCCGCGTTCTGTTTGGGTTGCCATACATCTTCCGCGCCACGGTTGCTTTCAGTGGTGTTGGGCGTCGGCGGCCGCTAACAGGATGAACTCTCGTCTACAAACAAACTACCAATATTGCAAAAAAAAGAAACAGACGGTTTTCTGCAGATATAATTGGTCAGCAGAACACAGAAATAAGAAATCGTTTCCAGGGGCCTCTCTAGATTTTTTTTTTTTTAAATCTCGGATCATTTACAAGGGGGAGCTTACGTTTATAGTGTACAGGTTTGTTCAGGAAAAAGGGGCATTGCACTGGGCCATAAAAAATAGCTACGGTTCTGGATATTTGTTTGGGTCCTTCTATTTGTGAAATTTAGAGGGAGAACGGGTTGTCTATTTATAAGATTGATAGCAATGAAATCGAAAATTTTAGAGTTGGGAACGGAAATTTTGTAACGCAGCTGAAACTTCTGTATTAATTCCTTCACGTCTCCACTGCGTGCAGAAGCGGGTGAATTCGTGGTATGTTGTGGGAAATGGAGCTTCCCAGCGACTACGCCGAGAAGTTGAGTGATTTTAAAGTATGGACGTTTATTAAAGCACCACTTGTTTGCAAGTTTTGCCGCATTAGAGCTACCATGGTAAGGGCGCCCAACGCTAAATCTAGCAAATAAAATGCGGTTTGATATATGTTGTGATGAATTCAGCGCATGTAATGTCGGGATATCCTTTTTATTCAATATGAATCTCGGAAGACTTTCAAAGCATCAAAATGAAACTCGGTATCTCGGACCTTAAGTATGTAACCAGATCTCAGCTGGCGTTATCTTCCACGACATAAGCTACCATTTACCTATCTTCTGCATTGCAACTCTTTTAAACGCGAAAAGTAAACTAAATAAAGAAAAACATTGTCACCGCAATATAAATGAAGAAATGGTAAGAAGCTTTGGCTATCTAATAGATCAAGAAAACTGGGAAGACGTTTACAATGAACATGATCCGACAGAAACCTGTAATTATTTCCTCTCTAAATTCAAACGCTGTTATTATATAGCATTTCCTCTATGTGAAACTAAAGCCAAGCCTAAAACAACATAGAAAACTGTGGATTACAAGTGATTTATTTAAAAGAATATAAATAAAGTACCGCAAGTACCATGCCTTCATACGTTATTGTGATCTAAGTTTTGTGTCTGAGTTTAAAAAAAAATTAGAAACAAGATGAACTCTGACTTAAAACAAGCGAATTGTGAGCATTATCAAAATAAATTTCAGCTTATTCACAATGACCATTGAAAAGTTTTGAATACAGTAAACGATCTAACAGACAAAAAGCAAAAACGTTGTATTGTCACGGGACTGATAATCGATATAGTAAGTGTTGCAGAGAAAGAGCTCGCGGACGCAATAAATTTTCATTTTATCAATATCGGCACGTGCGCGGCTAAAACTACAACTAATGATGACTGTAAATGATAAAAAATAAAAAAATCAATTATGCATGTTCCAGCGACTTATGAGGAAATTTACAAAATAATAAATATTTTCGATAACAATATAGCTGCAGGTGAGGATGAAATTAAAGCTTTACCTTATCGACTCAGGAGATTATGTTAAATCTACGTGACTGGATATCTGTGAAATAATTAATAATCATTTTTAGCATTATGATAATGTTGCATTACTTTTATTGATTTAACTTTGTTGTTTTCTGCATTTTTAGGTTTTACACCATTTATGTTTAGTGCACACCACTGTAAACCGAGAGGCTTTTTGCGGGCAAAAAAAAAATAAAACAATTTATTATTATTATTATTATTATTATTATTATTACCAAATAAATGCACCACTTGCATAATACGTCTAGCATTATCACATATAATAAATTAGATGCTAGAGACTGGTGAGTTCCACGATGAGCTAAAAGTTGCAAACGCAATCCCTGTGTATAAGGGCAGAGTTAAAAATAAAGTTAATAATTATAGGCCGATATCTGTTCTCTCTGTGTTTTCAAAGATATTTGAACGCGTTATCAATAAGAAGCAGAATCACTAAAAAAGTAATTTCGATTCATTTCTCAATTTCAGTATGCATTCCAGAAAAATAAGACTGCCGAATCAACCGTGATTAAAGTAAAAGATAAAATAGTTGAAAATATTGAGCGAAAACTTGTCACTCTAGGTTCATTTTTAGGCCTAAAGAAAGCTTTCGACACCGTACAACGTGATATCTTACTTAAAAAAAAAAACTTGAAATGTAAGGAGCACGTGGAGTAGTGTTAAAATCAATTAAAAATATCTTACAAATTGGTACGAATACTTGTGCATAAAAGATATGACATCTTGTAAAATGAAAATACGTTATGGTGTTCCTCAGGGCTTTATTTTGGGGTCGACGCTATTTCTAGTGTATATAATTGACATAACGAATAAACCAGGTTGCCTCGAGATGACAATTTATGCAGATTACACGGACGTGTTTTTTTTAGGTTTAACAAAACAAATTGTAGGAAAATAAGCCAAATGGTTACAAATAAATAACGTAAGCCTCAATACCAATGCAGCTAAGTAACTGATTTTTGAGCCAACAGGGAACCGAGATGACAGCATAACAAACATCAAATTTTAGGCACGGTACTGGAGCAGGGGTAGAACAAAAATTTCTAGGTGTTTTGTTCACTGAGGACCTTTCTTTTGTTACACACGTCAATAAACTAAAAGCCTACATGTTCCGAGTTACTGAAATTATTCATAAATTCAAAATCTAATGCCTGCCTGGCTTAAACTAACGTCATATTACTCCCTATTTTATTCTAGGATCAGTTTCGGCATCATGGTGTGGGTTACAAAGACTGCTACAAACTACAATAACCTAATCATTTTACAAAAAATACTACGCGCATGTGAAAATTACAGAGACGACATAAGGATTTTAATAACGCAGCCATTCTTTATCAAGTTTAATATTCTCAAAGCAAATCAAATTTATCATTTTAAACTCTTTCAATTGATACATAGAAATAGACTCCACTCGACGCCCATTACCAGTTCTAATCCATACTTATTACAAACCCAAAGGGAGAAACACCATACGTACGAACAAACTATGGTCGACAACCATAACATTTTAGATCACTAAAATTCTAAATAGAACAGATATAAACATATACTATGAACACCCGTTTATTAGTTTCAAATATTTTTGCAGAAATGTTCTAGTGCCAAGTAATGTGGCAATTTCTTTGGTACAAAAACTTTTTTTTTTGTGTATTGATCTGTTATTTTTTTCTCAGTATTCAGGAACTCAAATTTGCATTGCAGTGTCTGTCTGACCTTTTGAAATTTTTTTATTTTCCCAACAACAGAGTGTGCAGATGTTTTTATCTTTAGAATATTGTTTAACCTGTTTTGTATACGCTTCATTTCGTGCTTATTCCTGACACTATCATTTATGTTCTCTGTTCATAACGTGTTTTATTTTGCTAAAGCGGTTATTTTGTTGTTTTGGTTGTAACTTTAGCTTCTCCTATGTTGAGCTTTACGATTGGGGGGGGGGAGGGCGGGAAAGAGGCTATGTCAGGCAATGTGTCTTTATCTCTGCCCCCCTGCGCAAACAAATCCGCAAAAAATAAACCTCACAAAAGTAAATAAAATCAACGCCGATTATTGAGTAAGCAATAAACACCGATAAACACCCTCTTAACTTCGTAGAAAAGAAACACCAAAAAGGCGGATCCTTACAAATAGCTGATTCAATTTCTTCGGGTAAATTATCGGTACATTCAGTTGAAAAGTGGAACGCGTTCCTGGCAGCGGACGACATGCCTGTCGGTTTCTGAATTTTCTGGAATCGTCGGCCGCAAATTTCTGATTTAATATTTCGACAATCCCTTAGAACTTTTAAATAAGATAGCGCCAACCTCTGAAACGTGTGCATGTTTCCGAACAGCAAGCGATTTATTTGGCTAAATGGTTAACAGGTGGCCACGCATGGTATATTTTGTTTCGGAGAAATAGAAACTGCAAATAGATTTTTAGAATTCTCCGTGAATTGCCACACTGACTTGTATTCATTTAACGTACATTTAATAGTGCCGACTATTCTTCATATATAAACACTAAATAAATACGACCTTAAACGAAATAAACTATACAATTTCTTAGCTCCCGGTGCGAATTCGCATTGTAATGTTCAGCTGAAATGAGTTTTCTTTTAACTCTCGCTTACATCTAAAACAATAGTAATTTGCCACAGCCCAACTCGTGCGTACTTGGCACATCGCTGCTATACTAAAACAACCTCCAAGACAGATATAGGTATTACGTTTCCCTCAAGTGAATCAACCACCTGCCCGAAGCGGCACAACTGCTCAGGCTCGGCTAAAGCCAACGAAGAGCGGCAGACCCGTTCGTCTTGGCGTCGTCACGCACTAGGGTCACTCTAGTTGTGAAACGCTCTAACACAACCTGTCAACGATTTTGATGCGAGTATGACAGCGCTGTGTGGGTATACTAGTGTGGACGTTAAGGCCTATACGCACATTCGGGTTTGAACGCGTTTGAGTGCGTTGCGCCGTCCCTGTGGCGAAAGGCGGCCGCTTGCGGTACGTCGTGCGCCTTCCAGCAAAGCTCGGTACACTCTTAGAAAAAAGGGTCAGCATAGTCCTCCATAAATAGAGGAACGCGTCTGGCACGAATGTTCCTTCAGAAATGGAGCAACTTTGCCCCCTTTAAGACGAAAGGAAAATTTCTCCTCTGCCGAATCGACGACGCATTTCAAAATTGCGGCTCCAAAAAGAGCGTCTATCGCAGGTCCTTCAGGAACGCCATCGACTATACCACCCTATATATGTCCTGCGGTGGCAAACAGTTTAGATTTTATTTTGCGTTCATACTGCACTAAAATCTCAGTTGTCATCAGAGTTCTCTGCCTCCCGGCAGATGTCAGTGCACCAATAAAGTTCAAGATCCCATATCCTTTTGGGTGTAGAAAATACACTGACAAAACTATACACTCATAGTACTTATGTATACCATTATACAAAAAACTCCACTAGTATACCTTTGTAGTCACACTCACAACTAAAATATACGCGTGGAAGGACCATCATGTATGTCATTTACTTTTAAATGCTTAATGACTATGGCTCATTGAACTTGCCTCGCTGTCAAAGACTGATGTGTACACCTTGGGTGTACTTCCCGGAAATGCAATATGGCATGTTCCGTAGTACCTGCCATTTTGTATCGACAGAGGTAGCAGACTTGAGCATTAAAATTGTCAAAGCAAATTCTACAATATGTGATAAAACTGTGACATTTTCTCAGTCAGATCAACTTCCGCTCTTGAAACAGACATTGAAAAGGAAATTCTTCAGCAGTATCAAGTGACGGAAATGAGCAAAACTCACTGGCATGTTTTGTCGAGTCCCCGATCATCCTCGCCATTCACCTGATGAGGACTTAAATCGAATGTTGCAGAAATGACGATTTTGCCGGTAACGACAACTCAGTACAAAATGAATAGCTCAAACTTATAGAAAAAATTATCTGTATCAGAAGCGTTGATACAATGACGAGGCTTAGACCTAAGACCGAAAATTAACAGTATCAGGGGTAACATAAGTTATGAAAAACGGAAACCTTGATCCTCCTACAACTTAGTACTATAGCAATGAAGCAAATTGCTATGTATGGTCATTTGGGTTTAGCATTTATATCACTCATAATTTATCACTTAAGGAGGTTTATAGACATATGGGTTATTTCAGCTATTGTATGGTGGTGTGTAGCATGCCACGTCAACATGTATGGACACGAAGCTCGAGCTTGGCGCCTCATAAGGAAACGGATAAACGAACGTGCGCCCATTCCACTGATTTTCGTTTCCCAACTGAATAATGCTCTGGACATGAGTAACTGGGAACAGACCGAATGGAAGATTTCGGCAAGAGGACGACATGATTAATTTGAGTATAAGAAAACTAAACTCTGACAATTCATTTGAAGGCAATCACACAACATATGAAAAAGTACTTAAAGAAGTTCGCACAAACCTTCCATGTCCATAAGATATAAATTTAACAATTGAACACACATGAGAATTGCTAAAATGACAATTTCTTAACACCCATACTATTACATACACTGCAGACTCCGTTAAGTTGCAAACCATTTAGACTTAGTCTCAAAGTTCTTTTTAAGGGACAGCCCTCAAATACATAATTACCAAAAAGTCACGATATTTTTCACGAAGACGTCAAAGCCGCATGGGTCGTTGAGGGGTGTCCGATGGGGATATTGGTGGAGTACGACATGACGTCGGTGGTGTGGCTGCACCACTGTCACCTGATGTAGGAGTCAATTCTTTGGTCGCCTCGGGACTCTCTTGAGGGTCCTCTGCTAAAGTATGAACCAATGAAGGTCTGGAAAATGTGGTAACCTCTGGCACCATGGGGTTTAGGGACTTCGCCGAGACCGTTAGGGAGCTACATGACGGAAGCTTGCTACAATACCCGAGTCCCAGTTGAGATAGACTTGAGGCGGTGCTCAACATAGCGCCGCTTGAAGGTACAGGCTGTTCAGGACCCTCCTTGACAGCGACCCTGGGGGCATCTTGGAAGGCTGCAGCCGGAGCTGCAGGCAGGACTGGAACACCGGCGCGGAAGGCCGATTGGAGATTGAAAACAGGAACGGATCTGGTCACTGGGGTGGAGAGAATGCCACCGAAATCCACCACGTCTTGCATGGTACAAAGTACCGTAGGGGCAGGAACGGCAGGGGTGTCACATGACTGGTGTCGGGCATGACAGGAACAGGAAGGGCACCGGGTACCGCCGTGATATCGGTGGTACCAGTCCCCAGACGTACATGGGCTGCAGGCGCCGCAGGATGATGGATGAAATCTGGAACCACAGGAACATAGGCGGCGACATGGGCAGCTGGACGATGCACACCAGGAGCCACAGGAACACGGCCAGGGCCGCGTGCCGCAGTAGCATTGGCGTCATCAGGGGCCACAGTGAGACGGACGACATCATTGGCCGTCAGGACAGGAACGGCATCGGGGGCCTCGAAAACAGGGCCGGCACGGCAGCAGGGGCCGCAAAAACAGGACCGGCAGCAGGGGCCGCATGAACAGGAGTGACGCTGAGGGCCACGGCACGCAGAGTTGTTGGTGCCGGACTCTCGGGTGACACGTGGCTCAGGCTTATAGCTGAAGCCGTGTTAGTGGAAGTGGGGAATATGTCATCGTCCATAAGCCACGAAGGCTGAAATTTGGTGTTTTCAATGTTGTACGTGCCATTGTGGCTGCATTCTATGTGGTTCCATCATCTAATTTACATCTGGCTGGTCCTATTTGTTCGCGAATGCGTTGCGGTGGAGCATATTTGTTGTGCAATTTCCCTCTTATGCTGTGTTCTAAAACCTTTACTGATTGTCCAGGAGCAAAAGCAGAATGTTAACTGCTTGCCTGGCATCTGAATACTTTTTCGTCTTCGATTTATATTCCTTAAATCTATCTTGAAGTTCTTCCTGAACGACATGTGGAGGGACGGCGGACTCTTTGGTCCCTCGCCCTTGGGGTTGCAGTCGCGTCCGGCGCGTGCGACCATGTAAAAGAAAAGCTGGTGTTTTTCCAGTCGCGGCATGGCGCGTACTCCGGTAAACATTGAGATATTCTGTAATAGTTTCAGAAAGCGGACGATTTATGACGAGAGCCAACTGAATAACATACATAAGAACTTGATGAAATCTTTCTACCTGCCCATTAGGTTGGGGATGGTAGGTGGATGACTTCGCATGTTTGATGCCATGCATCTTCAAAAACTTGCTGAATTCCTTCGGAATTAATTGAGGACAGTTGTCCATCGTGGTCCTCTGCGGCAGACCTTCGCGGGCAAAGACAGACTTCATGAACTTTATGACTGTAGCAGTCGCGACGTGGCGGGCTGGTGCCACTTCAGGCTAATTACTGTACTAATTGGCCAGTGCAATCAAAAACCTATCTTGAGCAGGGGCTCGTTCAAAGGGACCAACAATGTCCATGCCCAGTTTTACCCATCGACAGGTGGAGAGTTCAACTGGTTGGAAAGGTGCAGAAGATGCCTTTGCAGGCTTGTCTGTCGACTGAAATACTGAACAGTTCTGAATTTTGTCCGGATATGTTGATTTAGATGCGGCCACCAGTAAAGTTCCTTGATGATGCGGGTGGGGTGCGACATACCTTAATGCGTTTCATGTGCGACATCAATAACCTGGTCACAGAGAGTGGACGGAACCACAATTTTTTTTCCCTGGAACAACAATGCATTGGTCACTGAGGGCTGGTCTCTTACAACGATATATGGCTTGAATTCAGGAGGCAACTTTTCCTCTGAGGCCATGTGTTTGAAAGATGTTATGACAACTGGCAATACAGAATCTTTTGCAGTTTATTCATTGAACTCCTTCTGTGTCAGGCATGCACAGACAATGAAACTACCTCCTCTACAAAAGACATCCCTTCTTCGGTATCCGGGACCGGAAGGCGGGACAGAGCGTCGGCAACTACGTTGTCGCTGCCTTTACGATACTTCATTGTGAAATTATAATTGAAAAGTCTAGCAGTCCAACGACTGATGCGTTGAGGACCGACTCCTTTCCCTTGAGTGGAAATTAGTGTGATTAAAGCTTGGTGATCTGTTTGAATTTCGAAATTTCAACCCCCAAAATAAACATGTCATCTCTCGCTAGCTCACAGGATTGCGAGAGCACCTCTCTCCGGCTGAGTACTTCCTCTCTGCTTTAGAGAGTGAGCGGGAAGCGAAAGCAACACTCCTTTGCTGCTTTCTATGCTGTTGCTGGAGAACAGCTCCTAACCCATAATTAGACGCGTTGGTCGAGACGACGACCGGAAGATTCGGGTCAAACATTGCCAGAATGGGTGCCTGTTGAAGAGAGAACTTGACACTTTGGAAACTGGCCTCCACGTCAGACGACCATACAAAAGATGCTCCTTCCTGTATAAGCCTTCGCAGGGGATTTACGAGAGCAGAACAATGCGGGACAAACTTAGTGTAGTAATCGATTATACCTAAGAAAGCCTTCAACTGTGAAGGTTCAGATGGAGTGGGAAAGTTTATGACCGCGTCTATCCTTGCTGAAAGGGGTGCTAAGCCCTCCACAGACAGACGATGGCAAATGAATGACAGTTCAGACACATTGAAAACGGCTTTTCTATTGAGTTTCATGCCGACCTCTCTAATACATTTTAGTACTTGTCTCAGATTATAAAAAGTTCCTTCAGGAAGGAACCATAAATAATGACATCGTCCGGATAAAACTGGACTCCTGGACAGTTTTCTAGTATTGTGGACATGACCTGTTGGGAGGCCGCTGGTGCAGATGCCAGACCAAAGCAAACTCGTTTCAAACGAAAAACACCCTTCATGGGTAATGAATGCACATAAGTCACGACTTCTGGGGTCGAGACGGTCCTGGTGATATGCAGACGCGAGGTCTAACTTAGCGAAATGAGAAGCTCCACTGAAAGAGTTAAGAAGCTCGTCAATGTGTGGAGCCGAAAAGAGTCTATAACGGCTGTCTGGTTCGGCACCCGCAGATCAACACACATACGGATTCCACCGTCTTTTTTCTTAACTACTACAGTGGGGAATAACCTGTTGGACGCGTTTACGAGCTCGATGACGCCTTGGCGCTCGAGCCTCTGGATTTCTGGACTGGCCGCATCACGCAACGTGATCGGTAGACTGCGAACTTTAGCCTGTACCGGTGGGACATGGTGCCGGACAGTGATTGGGTAAGTATGGTTTTTAACTAACCCTAACTGAGGTGAAAAACGATTCGCTAACTCTTTGAAGCCGTGAGAAAATTTCAATGCGTCGCTCAGCAATGAAGGATGTAAAGATGGTCCCGTCGTCGACGGATCCCTTAAACGGCTGGTCTCCGAAGACGCCTCTACTTGAGTAGTACTCAGGTGACGTGGAGAGCTGATTGCCATGAACAGTAGACAATGATGACGGTTGCTTGGCGGGAGCACTTGAAGGACTCGGTGGAGGACTGGGCTTCCCTGTACATGGGGGCTGCGAGACTCCAGCCGACTTTGTATAGGGATCGGCCATTATATGGGAATATATAAAGATCGGCAATTGCGAACGACATAAAAACGAATGTCGGCGGAGCGCTCTTTGAAGCCGACTTTGGTCTGGAAACATCCCACGACTGGAATCAAAACTCGGAGGTAGTGCACAAGAGTGCGCGGCGGTTCCTATAGCCGGAATCGCTGCTTGGGGTTGATCTTCTTAAACTTTTTTTCGGACAGTTTTGACACTTCGGAGCCAGTATCAATCAGTAAAGGTAATGTAAATTTATTCACCGGAACATCCGCAATAAAATTCCGTTGGCACCAGTCGTCACGTCCTTCGGTGAGGACTTCCGGGGATCCGACGGCGAAGATGTTTGGCGGTTGTTCCTCCTCGTCGCCGTCGTCGGGGAACGTCCCCATTCTATACATCGGCGTCTGGCTACGGCCACCTCCAAGCCGCTCGTACCGGCGACCGGCGGAACGGCCGCGTCCCGGCGGAAACGCCAGGCGACGGGGGTCGGTGACTTCAGACGATGGAGGCGAACTCCGGCAAACATTTGAAAAATGGCCACAAGAAAAACATGACATCCCGGACGCTGGACACTCCACGCGCGGATGGGGTCGGCGACCGCAAAACTGGCACGATTCCGCCCCGCGCCCCAGAGCACGCGCGCCCGGGGGAGAATCACGCGGCACTCGGCTGGTAAGAAACGCGGGTATGTCCACGTGACTGGTGACGCGGCGAGAAGGAAACCTTAGAATGTGAAGAGGAAACATTTGCCGGGGAGGAGGAAACGGTGGGAGGCCGTCCACTGATTTGAAGCTGAGCGTTTGAATTCAAATTCAAATGTCGGCCATCTTGTCCACTACAAACGGGAACCCTTTGAATTGCCTCAACGGCCTGTGTCGTTTCCGAACGAGGAAGATATAAAGAAAATTGGCGGTTCCGATCGCAATCTCCAGCCGTCCGATCGAACTCTTGTTCCAGAAACACGATACGTTCGAGGCAGGGTTGTCCAGCTCCCGCCGACTCTCGCATTACCCGATCTTGCACCTCCGATGACAATAAACGGGCCAAAAAAACTTCTGCGAAGCGGGTTTTAAGTGACTGACCAAAATCACAAAAAGAGGCGAGGTGCCCTAGAGCACCAAGGTACTGAAGGACACTTTCTTCTGGGACTGATTGCGGGTGAGGAAGAACCTCCGTTCGACAAGAGCATTCTATTTGGCAGCGAAGTGCTCCTCAAGCGCCGTTATGAGCACGCTAAATTCGGAAACGGCCTCGCTACGGGCGAAGGCCGTCCATGGAAAGGTTGAAATCTTCTTTGGCATTCGAGACAAAGCAAAGACTACAGCAACGCGCGCTTACGTTTTGCGAGCCTTCATCGGCCTCTATGACCACAAGATAACTAAAAAACGATGTTTTCCAACATACCAAGGCTGCACAGAGGCACCTGGCGTGGGAAAAAAACGGTGCAGTCGTTGGGAAGGAAGCATTTTTGGAGCATTGAAACACTAGGACCCCTCAGGTCTTTAAGTGAAGTGAACGTCTAAATACGCATATTTCATAAACAAAATAAGTATTCACCTCACGCTTCATAAATTACTTGGGATTTACGATGACAACAAAAATAGCGACGCTATCGTCTGCTATTGGTATGGCTGTGAGACAAAGTTGGAAACAAAAGTTAAAATCCAAGAACTCCACCGAAACGGAAACGAGAAATGTTCCCCGAGTCTTGAAACAAATTAAGATTGACGCTTCCGTCCGGTACACACTACATGCGTAAAAAACAAAAAAGAAGCATTCGAAAGGCCGTTACATCGTTCGAAAAAAAAGAACAAAGGATGGCGCTACCCCCAACCCTACTGACGTTCAAAATGGAACGTTGACGTTCGAAATTGAACGTTGAATGCCGTTATGCATCTACAGTATTTTCATGTACTACATATGGAAAAGATGTGGTGGACGCAAATATTCAAAAGGACCTCACATTGGTAAATATGTAAATAGCAAGGTAAATTAAGCAATAAAAAATAATCTCTTGTTGTAAAAATCAATAAATAATATTCATTGAAAAAAATTAAAAACAACAAAGGAATAAAATTATCTCTGCTTCACCCCTCTTAAAAATAAAGAAGCACATTTAAAAATAAGCAGGAAGACAAATAATAAATAAAACGAAAACATACATGAGAATACAAACAAACGCAAATATACATAATTATATAAATAAGTAATTAAAAGAGTATAAGCTTTTAAATTGTTTCCACGTAATTTTCTTATATATTGCAATAAGAAAATTCTGAACAAGAGGAAGATAACTTTCTACTCGTAAAGAACACCGAAGAGAAGAGGCAAGACCAAGCGGAATAACAATTAATAACTTAATACCAAAGAGAAAAAAAAACGAAACATAAATATTCATAAATACCCTCAACATTCTTCAAAGCTCGTTCCATTGCAAAGTTGAGCTGTCTCCCTGTTTTTCTTTTTAATTGGCTTTAAGAACTAAAGAAACGTTTGGCCAATTATGGCCCTCATCTTTTATTTCAAATTAGATTAAACCTGTTATACAGTCAGGTGGTGCAGGTCTGCGTCTTCTTCTGTGCCCGTCATCTTGTTTCGCTTTTTAATCAGTTTTTTATAAACTCTCCCTTAAAAATGGCGTCACCGGAATGGCAAATGCGTCCCGCTCACTGGAGGTCTGCCATTGCTTGGCCTGCAACACTCGAGAGAAAAGCACAGCGTTGACCGCGTAGCAGCGACAAGCCCACCCAAATCGAGCCGACGGTTTTTGGGCGCTATGAGCACCATAATGACCAAAGAACATGAGCTTTGCACGTTGTATATTTATTAGCAAATCCGGCTGCCGGTGGTGCTCGACACCCCACGACGGAACTTGAGGGACCACACCCCGAGGTGGAACTTGGAGGCATTCGGCATAACACCTCATTGCTGCAGTCTCTCGAGGGCAACTTGGAGTCTGGTGTCGGGCTTAGACAGGTGTCTGACAAACAACACAATGTCGTCTACTATGTTGACGCATCTCTTAATTCCCTCGAGAATCAGTGACATTGGGCTCAGGAACACCTCTGGGGCCAACTTAATTACAAAGGGCAGACAGCGATAATGGAATCGCCCGAAGGGTGTAATGAATGTCGTGTACTCCTGGCAGCTTTCGGAGAGGCGCATCTGGTGAAACCCAGACATTGCGCCCAGTTTGGAGAAGATGGTAGCGCTTCCCGGCAACCCGAACGTATCATATGCTGCTCTCCGAGGATGAGCTGGTTCAGCTGGGTTATGTTGACGAGCAGTCGATAGCCTCCAGCTGCTTTGGGAGCCCCGACAAGGCCGGCGCACCATACAGTAGGAGTGTCGACCCCCGATCACTAACAAACGCCACTGTTCAAAGACAAGGACATGTCTACTTTTCGCAATATTTCAACTCTGTTAGCCTCGTTTTCCGGGAGCACCCAAAGTGCGACTAGTATGGCATTGTATGCAGACGACAGCGATATCGCCCATAGTACGATTGAAGTTACAGTCTAGATCAGCGTCACACAATGACTATCTGCAGGTCGATCGATTGTACCATAGTCGCACAAACGGTTCCCTTAAACATTGGAATCTAAAATAGAATAGCAACAAAAGAGCATATGTTATCTTGCTGTGAAACACAGGGAGACCTCAGTGACAAGTTGCCTCTTCATTCACAACCAATTGCAGGATTGACAGCACTGTTTTAGCGATACTGGTGGTACACAGAGACACGAACCAAGATCATCCTCAGATGACCGTCGGTTGACACTCGGACACATGGCAACGTCGGCGACCGTTCGCATAGTCGTTCATTACCACTTTTACAACAAACAGCAGTGGTCGAGCATGTTGGCTATGCGCAGAGAAACAAAAACAAGGTGATCAACGGTTGACGCATTTGGCAAGAATGCAGCACACTATACCCACAGAAAAATAATCGGCATGGGAGTCGCAGCTACGCGAACTTCGCAGTCTCATTTGTCAAGGGCAGGCAGCGGCTCTCGAGTCTTCGATGTCCTCGTGTCATCGGGCCTACAACTGCCTGAACCACTCGCTTGCTATAGCATGCAAGGTAATGACCGATGATTCTGAACAAGAAACGCCTTCGATCTGTCATGACGGACATGACAATTCGAGATTTGCTAAAATCAGACAAGAGTGCGATGACACCTGATATCGGAAGCCTGACCGCAGTCAAAATATGCAGCACGTCGCAATAGGTGGGGCTTCCACAGTTTTTAATAAACCTAATTTTGGCCCGCCTAATATTTAGTTGTGCATCCCTGGTCTAGCGCTTCCCAGTAGATAATAGGGTTAAAAGCAGTCGTACCCTCGCTCCTAACGCATATTTTCATGAGTTACCAGAGAGCTGCCAGGTCACGCAGTGTGTATCAAGAACCACATATTCTGCCGTTCGTAATTTATCATTCTCTCGATAGTACTTTGTACTTGGACATGCAAAGGGAACAAAATAACATTGAGGGCAACAAATGTAGAGCAATAAACGGCTATAATAAGGGAGTTCGTCTTAAATCCTCTGAAACCTACTAAACAAACTGGTTTTCGACGAGTTGAGATCTACAAATTGGTCTATGACGGAGTGGCGTATTTTACAAGTTGTCTATCGACAAATTGGCCTTTCACGAACTGGCTTTCAACAAGTTCGCCGGATACCACGACACCCAGGCTTGATCGCCCGCAGAAATATTCCCGGAGGGAGAAGTGCCGGAGGAAAACAAAAACTAATTATAATGCAAATAACTGCAATGGTGCAAGCGAGCTGGACAAGAATGAAGAAAATAACCCTTGGAAAAGGGGAACAAGAGGGAGAAAGGACAATCACAAATCTCCAAACACAGCTAGGTGACTGGTGCGCGACCGAAAATCTCCGCTTGGTCCGTGTATCGAACCCAGGACCTCTCCATTACAGGTAGAGCGCTCTACCGACTTATCTAACCAGGGGTTACACATCGGTAGAGCAGACGGGTTTTACCAGCTCCCACCAGTATAACAACGACCAAGGGTGAGTCTTGCAATTTTAAGGTTATCATTATAATGCAATTAAATGCAAAGGTGCAAGCGAGCTTGACAAGAATGACGAAAATTTTCGTCATTTCGTCATTCTTGTCTAGGTCGTTTGCAAATTTGCATTTAATCGCATTATAATTCTAACCTTGAAATAGCAAGCTTCGCCTTGTTGGTTATTAGACTGGAGGCACCTTATAAAACCCGTTTGCTCTACTGACGTCTAACCCCTGGTTAGCTCAGTTGGTAGAGCGCTCCACTTGTAATGAAGAGGTCCCGGTTTCAATACCCGGACCAGGCAGATTTTTCGGTCGCACACCCGTCACCAAGCTCTGTTTGGAGATTTGTGTTTGTCTTTTGTCCCTCTTGTTCTCGTTCTCCAGGGTTTATTTTCGTCGAGAAAACCCTCTTGTTTTTTCGCGTCTTTTGCAAAAGTAGAACGCTGCAACTTCCTCACAGCCTTCCTTGCACCCACACCTATGGGTACCATTGCATACATTGGACGTCGGCGACCGTTCGCGCCTTCGTTCACAACAGCAGCACTGCCATCTGCAGCTCCTGAAATACAAATAATATGATAGTCGGTTGACACGATAAGGGGTAACATGAAAGAACGGGCGCCCATGCCCACAGAAAACGTCGGCGACCGTTCTCGTCTTCATTCAAAACAGCAGCACGGCCATCTGCAGCTCCGGAAACACAGAAAGGTAATGGTCGGTTGGCAAATAGAAAGGGGGTACAACACCGAACGTTGCACAGAGACGCACAGATAAAACATCACGGTTGCTGCACAGCGGTCGCGAGAACAAGGAATCTAAAAGGTCCACAAGTCGCTCGCAGTCCTCGCAGAGTCAGAGGGTTGTAGTTTTTGCACCGTTGGTTGCAGTGGTCGCAACCGGGGTAAGGGCCCGGCAGTCAAGGCGGCCGAGGCAGCCGAGGCACGATATGTGGCCGAAGTGGCCGAGGCCCGAAGACCGTCGCTATCGCAGCTGATCACAGCCGCCATTGCAGCCCAGTGTACGTAGCAGTGTTCACTCCGTTTCGAAGCTTAACTTTTATGACGGATGTGTTTACTCATTTATGAATGTTGAAAATGCCACGGCAAAAGAAACCCTTGAAGGACTGACCTCGCCGTCTTTGCCCCTGTGTAGACGGCTTAGATCCAACCTGGGTGCCCAAATCTTGTTTATCAAACAGTGTCCTGAGGAAGCATGTAGCAATCATATTTGTATAGTTTTCCTTGGCGTCAGTGAACAATAAGGACTTTATTTTTCTTCGTTAGTTCTGGGTTTGACTATGTTTGTTTTAGCAAATAAAACTAAACGAAACAAAAAAAAACTTAACGAGAAAAAAAAAAACTTAGCTCCTTTTAGGGATTGAACCTTCGACCGCTTGGTCAGTAGTGCGATGTTCTACCCATTCGCTAACTGAACATGGAGGAACATAATCTGTTCCTTTCGTCTTAGCTTCCGTTCCTTCCTTCTCTGGCGTGCGCGTCTACAACAGGGAGGAACAGTCGCTGTTGCTGCCTTTCTCGTCCTTTTTTTCGAGAGTAGCGCGACGCAAGGCCGCATAGACAAACTCAATATTCCGAAAAGTTACGGTGACTTCGAATAATCAAAAACCGAGAAAGAAGAGGAGCTTCACGTGTTTTCTGGCGCTACTCGGCGAGGTGTATCCACCTCTCCGCTCGCAGAACTTGCTTTTTCAATTAGGGGAGCGGTGGGGACTGGTTTTGTCAAAGCTGCAATGAAATAAGCTCGACAAAATGTCAGGGAAACCAGCGGGATTGTCCCAAGATCGAACACTTCGGAGCTGTCACCGGTCACCGCCATGTTGCTTGGATTTCGCTTACTATTGGTGAGCCGCTAGCGACAATAGCGCGTATTGTCTGGCTCTTGACTCTTGTTGACTGTGTGTCAGCGCAACTGTGTGTACAAGCTTGGCGCGAGCGCTCTTCGCAACGTAACGCGTCCGCTTGCCGCTACGGAACGCACCGCGCACAGACGCAGTTGTTCGTAGGGGTCCTTAGGAGAGGGGGAAGCTAAAGGTCTTTTCTTATATGTGTTTTCGACTTTACACGCGAGTATTGCGGAATTCTAAGTGACAAGGTAATTTATTTCAGACCGAGAAACTTGCGCAGTGCCTCTCCAAAGCTATTTCGGAAACCACGGTGGTAAGTCTTTTGATTTGTGATAAACACTTTACGCAAAAAAAATCTTCCTTTTACCTATTATTCCGTAAAAAGCAGTGTTAATACAAAATAAATGTAGGATCGAGCTGGATGCAATCCAAAATCCGACATTGCAAGGCGCCATGGCAACTCTGGCAAAATTGCGCCGGAAAAGGGCACACCTGAACGGAGATGAAAAAGTTATAGAGAGAACAGACTTTCTCGTGGAAAGCGCAATTTAAAAACGGCACCAAAATAAAACAAAAACGCGTTTGAAAATAAACACACAAAAAAAACTGAACTTGCAGGTTTTAGGGCGTACTACCCGTAGAACATGTGACTGGCGTCGCTCTATGTTTTACGACGTGGTGTGACCCACGGGAGTAAGTTGGATTTGCTCGAACACCTCAATTGGCTCGAAATCCTGTCAAATCAAGGAAGAGACCAGCAATGCGTAAGTGTTCGGCTTGCAATCGTTTCAAACCAGTCAGGAGACGAGCGCTGCCTAAGCATTCCGCTGCCGCTCGTGTTTAATCCCTGGGGATCCGAGCGCTGCCTACGCGATCGACTGGCGACATTTTTTCAGCCGGTTTTAGACGAGAGCTGTGTAAGCTTTCGGCTGGCACGCATGTTGAATCATTGAGAAAACCAGACCTTCCTAAACACTCGGCTGGCGCTACCTTTCAAACAGTGAGGAGACTAGCGCTGTCTAAGCACTCGCGGTTGGCAATAGTTTTAAATCACGTAGTGGACGATGAAGGCGCGAGCGTTCGACTGCTCAGGTGTTATACCAGTGAAGAGACGAGCGCTGCGTAAGCATTCGGCTGGCACTCATGTTGAATCTGTGACGAGACGAGTGCTGCACAATGCATTCGGCTGGCACTCATTTCCAACCATTGAGGAGACGAGTACTGTGTAAGTATTCGCTTGGCAATCGTCTTAAATTATGTAGAAGACAATTGCGGCGTAAGCATTCGGCTGGCGCTCATTTTCAACTATGAAGGAGACGAGTATTGGTTGATTTTCTGCCCTGGTTCATACTAGTTATTAATGTAGTGAATTTTAAGTTAATTTAAAACATTAAGAAAGCGTACCAGGCACCGGAGATCCCTCATTAGCCTCACCTCCACGATTTGTGCCCACATAGCATGACACAATTATCAATCTAAAAAAATTCGGGCTCTTATGCGTTTGGAAACTGCACAGTTTTCTGGGACCTACTTCCCAACTTCAGGGGGGGGGGGAGGTCAATCATTGCCATGCTGTGTCACATGGTATGTCACAGCCACATGCCGCGTGTAATATTTATAGTTATTGTGCACACTGCTAAAAGTGTATATAGCATATTATATTCTCAAAATGCGAATGCCCTTCGCATGCAGTCTTTGTTTTTATATATGTTGAAAATAGTATATTGCTGTGGTTGAAGACCAGTCGCAAATTATCTGTAGAAGGTTTATGTTTTATGTGATATTTCCTTGACCAAGTTATAGGGTGCCAGCTTATTCCCTCTTGGCGGAGGCGTTGTAATGCCACCGGTAGAGGCGCCAGGGTCAGTCGGGAGGTCAGTACGGCGTGGGCGGGTAAAGGGAATGTCGACCACTGCCGCTGGCTGCGCTTGAAATTATCGAGGATGCATGTACCTGTTTCTACACCAGTTGCGTAGCCGGGGGAGGTTCCACGGGTAAAACTCCCTCCCCTCGCTCCCAAAAGTGGAAGATTTGTTTTTTTTTTGCTGATGCTGCGTACATGTTGGGAGCCGTGTTGCGTTAAACACTTAGGAAGGTATATTATGTATACATGTGAATTCTTTTTTGCTCCCCCCTTTACAGAAATCAAAAATCTGCGGCGCGGTGGGGGGGGGGGGGAATCCAGCCCAGCGAACCACCCCCCCCCCCTCCCTGCCCCCTTCACCCCTAAATAAAATCCTGGCTACGCTACTGGTCCACATTACAAGGGCTCATTTTTCCAGAACAGGCAGAAACCTTCCCTTCGCATTGAAGAGAAGTGGATGATAGGTCAGCAGGACCCGTTCTAACTGATGCCTCAATAAAAAAAAAAAAAAAAAAAAGAACCATCGCCGAAACGTGGCTATGCACCTCGCCTAGCCTGGAAATAACTAGATTATTGAAGATAGAGTAACTGTAACTAATTAATGGATACAAAAGAAAGACGCAATTTGTGAAAATGCATGCATCATGCACAAACATTTTTGTTTTCTCTTTGCACTGTTCGCTGTCAATAGTAGCATCCTCGTAGTGACTTTGTGCCGTTGTAATGCCACTATCTGACGCTGCATAAAAGCTTATCGTTTTTTCTTGGTTATCGTAACAAATTTAAAATTATTTCGTTCCGATATGCGGTGCTCGAATGATCGCACCAGTGCCTCACATTCACGATGGTACTCCCCCGAACGCACTACCAGACGGCAGTAACAAAATTTCACGTCGACACGAGAGTAATCCAGGTGTATCGAATGCTTACCCAGCCATGCAGGTGCAGTGTGCCAACGTAACTTCAGCAGATTCCTCTTCCAAAATCCAGCATCGGTAGACGCGGGATTCCATCTGTATGGCCGTCACTTTGGTGAAGGAAACCTGTAGCTTCGGCAAATGGGGACACGCCTAAGTGACCATCGCCGACACCTTGCCGTTGACAAAATAGTTAAAACCGCCCATGAACTTGTAGCTCTTCCGTCGTTCTTGAGTGTGAGGGCCCGGAGTCTCATTAAGGTAATCGTAGACATGTGGCCACGTTACCTCCGGAAGACCGGCCCATTCCTTTAAAAACATATGTTTGTTCTTCTCACCAAAAGGATCAGGAAGGCGCTTCGAACCAGTGTATGTCAAATTTTCGACGTATCGTCGCTGATCGGTGAGGTTTCTAAAATACGCGCTGCCCATCGAGGATCCACAGAAAACAGGTAACGCCCAATGTCAGACTAGAATCTGTTTATGTTCTCGGAAGTTCAGACATGTTTGTTCATAGTTACCTTCGAGTGCCTTGTATTGAAATCCTCCATGACCAGTGGGCGTTGCATGCTCGGTTATAGATCTGTAAAGCCGCAGTCACACTTCTCATACATGATACAAAAAACAGTGTTTGAAGAGCGTAGATATTCGTCATAACGTAAAACCTTGAGACAAGGAAGAATAAAATAACCGACGAGATAAAACAAAAATCTCAAGAACAGCTGCGTTTTTACGACCGGATTAAAACAAGAACAAATAAAAAAAACAGAGCATGACGTCTCGAAAATGTTTCCTGACGTGGCTTCACAGCCTAAATCCCTACAGCACGAAATACGCTTCCGACAAGACGCACCAGCCACCAAGAATCCGCAAAGATAATTTCCGTCAAGACAGCGAGGTCCGACCAACTTTCTGATCTTAGAGTGTCCGATTCTGATGTTTCCCTACCTGCACGTTTGCGTGCGTTTACTTCTAAAGAAGGCATACTGTCCCAAGATTTGTTTCATCTTTCTGTTGCCTCGTGCTGCCTGCTTAGTCCCCCCACCCTCTTATTTTCTAAGGAGTTTCGGCGGGCGCCACTTCTGCCGGAAGATGCGAATAATGTGAAAGGAAGCTTGCTTTGAAACTCATGCAGGCACGCATGGTAGGTACGTTCTTGCGTAAAGCAAGCAAGGAAAGTCTTCTTTGGCATGTTCTCTCGAAATGCTAATGTGAAAGGTTCAGAATGCCTCTTTCCAGGCTCTAAATATTTGGCCAGCGCGCGTTAGGCTGCTCAAGATCCAACACAAGGAAACTGGACGCTAATACAAAACTTGGGACAACGTGCAATTCTGTGAAGTGAACAATCGCAAACGAGCTTTTTGGAAACAACTTGATCGAACACCCTAAGAGTAAGAAGTTTGTAGGGTCTCGTATTCCTGACAGATATAATATTTGCGTAAACTTGGCGGCGCATGCTCGTTGTCGGAAGCACGTTTAGTGTTGTAGGGATTCAGCCAATCAAACCACGTCTAGTCAAATCTTCGCGAGGTCGTGTTATGTTTTCTTGTTCTTGTTTTTTTGTGTGTTTCGGTGTGGTCAAATAAACTTAGCTGTTCTTAAAATGCAGTGTTATGGTGTCGTTTATTTTTTTTATTCTTCCTACTCTCATGGTTTTAAGTTATGACGACTTTCTACGCTCAGCAATAGGGCAGCAGCGTTGTACACAATTTCTCGGTTCTAGGGATCATCTATTTGAATCCGACTTAGGGCGGCAAAGACCATATAATGAAGAGAAGCTAGCTCAATTTGAGTGAAGGTTTATTGTGGCTTTTTTTAATTGGAGTTCATATGCTACTCAATATTTTGCCGTCACAAGTTAGATGAAGTTAGTGCAAGAATACAAGGAGAGTTTAGAATAATAAAATATAAGGTTTGAAAGTATTAACTTGCAATTTTCTTAATTTTAGAAACATACCGTGGGCGTATGAATTGATTACGAAACTACAAGAATGGTTGAGGAAATAGCTTTTTTTTTATGAATTTCTAGGATGCATTTCGAGACGCACATTTTGATATATTTTACGACCTTTTGCTTTGTTTGTAGGTAAAACATTTTGAATGCGTCTCCCAAACGTGTTTCTTAGGCGTGTTTCGTAATTTGTTTGCATAGAAATATATATATATTGCTATTTTTAATACTTGGTGTGCATGTTTAAATTACCTTTAAAATCATTGATTCTTTTTAAATACGAGTCTTCTTTGGTGTGGAATCGGCGGCTGTGCAAATTACACTATTTAAATATCGGCAAAGTCCACGACTCGAGTTTCTCAATGTTATATCTCTAGAAAATCATTAGCTACGGAGCTCACATATACCTGAATGATCCTTCCAAGAACATGGTTTTCACATATATGTTTTACAAAAGTATAAACAAGATGAACCAGACAGTAATTGTATGATCTGACGTGGAAACACACTACAGTCACTGACGTCTTAAAGAGCGGAATGCGTAAGAGTCGTGTCCATCATATCATCGCTCTGCAACCAATGATATTGGGGCATCCAGTAATAAAAAAACTGAAGAACGCTATTCCCTCACACGTTTACGTTAGCAGCTAGAATTCCGCTAGACAAGGGTAATTAGTTCGTAAAAGGTCGGTACCAACATCCCCTCTCCCCACAAAAAAAAAAAAAACTTCAAGGAGTACAATATACATAAAACTCTCATGCGACTTCCACGTGAACTTCTGTCTTTTTTTATATGTGTTGCGTCCAAAGCGACATTACCTCAATTCGCAAATTAGAAATATCCTAAATATTTTTTGGACGAAAAGTAATATACAGCCAGGAAGAAGTTATTGGAAAACTAACCCTTCTCGATATGTTTTTTTTTTTTTTTTTATCTGAACAGTTACCAGAAGAGAGAGGTCAGTTTTTCGAATACATCAAAACATTCCAGGTGCGTATATTTTAACGAGTTTTTCAACAGCTCGCTAAATTGAAACACTGAGCTGTGCCCACATGCTAGAAAAATATCGAGGCGCCCTGAAGTTTATATAATGCATCGGCGTATGAACACGCTGTAAAAAAAATATTGATAGTGCCAAAAGCCAAGAAAAAAAAAAGAAGGGTTTCCTGATGCTTCTGGGAACCTCGTGGTCGCCGCATTCCTATCTAGGCCTAGCTCAGAAAAGTCGTTGGGCGTCGCCATATCGGGTCACGTTCCGGATGCGAGACGAGATCGAATGTCATTGTGGACGCTGCTCACTCGCCCTTTTCGGGTAACCTGCCACCATTGCACCCTTCGGGATCATTCGTACTTGGACAAGTCCGCCCTTCCGGAGCTACGAACCTACTTCCCCCGATCCGGGCAGGATCATACTCACAGGCTACATAAGCCGGCACAGAACAGCGCAGGGGACTTTAGTTGGAGGAGGCTCTTCTCGACGGTACGCTGCTTTCTTTCCCTGGCTCTGCCCTTCTATTACTTTAATTACTCATTTGGTAGCCTTCAGCCAGCTCCCTGGTTTGCTTACCCAATAAGGGTAAGCGAGGCTTGCGCGGGAATGCAAAAGGCATGTTTACCGAAGCTTCGGCTCTTCTCCTCGCCCTCTCTCCGTAAACCAGGCAATGTGACGTCTATGAAAACACGCCAGTCAGAGTGGCAAGATTGGTCCTTCACTGGAACTTAAGTATTTTTTTCGAATGCAGTCCTTAGAGGTAAAGAGCTGGAAGATCACTCTGAAAAGCCGGTGTTTTTTAACATCGGCGTTGCCAACCGCGCTCGTTGCCACATTGAAAAACAATAGTTCGTGAATGCTCGACGTAAGCGTCGCCCAGGGAAAGATTCATAGCAATTGGCTGCTAGACTGATGTAAATTCACTTGAAGGCCTTTCTCCCCATGGTTTTTACCTTGCTCGGAATTATAAGATATATTACGCAATAAAATAAAAAAAAAAATAACCGGTCTAATCTAAAAATAAATATATAAATATTACGTGTGGTATTTTCAACTACTCTGCCAATCAAATATTATTAGAAAAAGGAATAGCAAATCTATGACAATGATATGTGCTCCAATGCTTATCATTCAAGTACGTACCCACCAGTCTCGAATCTCCAACAGTGGAGCAAAATATAATAGCAAAGTGAGTGTTGAACGGTGGTGTTTGTACATTTTGATAATAAAAAAAAAAAACATTTTGTTGCCATTCAAAAATCTGCGCTTATACCAGATTTAAAGAACACGATCGCCCATTGAACGTTGCACCTCATACGCGTGAGGGTTGAGCACGTTCTTTTCCCATGTCTTGTGTCTTCAAGATGTCAAAACACCACCATCTCGCCTGTGCGTTCTCTGTTATTTCTACCTTTCCTAGTTCTTACCAAAGAAGTGGCTTCGCATCTTCGACATGCTGAGAAAATGTTCCTCTAACAAATCTGGTTGAGTGGGCACTTATCGTTATATAATCCAGACAAAATAAATCAATGCGCAACAATGGGGCCATCGACCTTAATTTTGAAGTGCTTTCAACGTAAGTGTTAAGTGTCTTCAAACTTCTCCGGCGAAAATTTTTGAATCGAATCATGCATGCAGCAGTGGTATTTCTAGAACCAGGAAATATGTCTAGCCTACAGAACAATTTGTAACTTATTATATGATGCGAAAAAAGATGTTGACAGATGCAATAAATCTCTTCACAGCAATATATATATATATATATATATATATATATATATATATATATATATATATATATATATATACCGGGTGTTTTTTTGAGCTTAACAGATTTGTTTTGAAAAACCCGTGAAAGTTACACTTATGCCTCTTGTGGAGGTGAGTTATACGGCCAGAGGGACACATTATAGGGGGCTAATCGTAACGATCAGTTGGCTAATTACTTAAAATTCGTAATTAACTTTTTAATTAATTAAAATAGATATATAGTTTCAATTAGAAATTTGCTCAGCGTTATCGAAAACCCCTAAATCAGTCATTTTCAGAAAGACTTTGAGCGCATGAGAAGCGTAGTAGTGAACTGAAGTTACCGCTCGTGGAGCAGGTACAAAGCTAGAGGTTTGCGATAAGGCGCCCGCGCGATTTTTCCGTCTCTTATCTAGCCGCAGCCTTGTACCTGCTCCACGAGTGGTAACTTTAGTGCACTACTACGCTTCTCACGCGCTCAAAGTCTTTCTGAAAATACACTGATTTAGGGGTTTTTGATGACGCTGAGCAAGTTTCTAATTGAAACCATATGTCTATTTTAATTAATTAAAAAGTTAATTAACGAATTTTAATTAATTAGCCACCTGATCATTACGATTAGCCCCATATAATGTGTCTCCATGGCCGTATAACTCAACTTCACAAGCGGCATAAGTGTAACTTTCACGGCTTTTTTTAAACAAATCTGTTAAGCTTAAAAAAAACACCCTGTATATATATATGTGGGTGGTTTCATCTCAAATCGTGCAGGCAAAAAGGGTCGAATTTTTAATTTCGCTGAAACAAATATATGTTATGGCGTCGTCTCTAAAAACGCAGTAGCCACAAACCGCAAGTCCGTCGGATTTTTTGTTCTCGACTTACGAATTTTAAAAGAGGCCGCGGCGGAAAGCAGTGTTTTTCACATCCGTCGTGGGTCGGATGTTTCGCTCGATCTCCCGTCGTGGATTTTCAGTCCACATTATATTAACTTTTTTCAAGCACTCGGTGGGCACAGGTAAAACGCTATAATACCATGAAATAATTTTAGGCGTTTTGCTTTTTTCCTGCAAAAATGTCAAAAACGCCCCCTCGGTCAATTGTTGACCAACTTTGACAATTAAATACTGGCGATCTACTTGGGTTACATCAATATTTTTTTAAGTCTATGGAGAGCCCCAAACACGCTATTTATAGATATTATAAAATGATTTAGCTGTATTAAATATCCTTAGCGGGAGGTTTACGTTAATGTTATGCGAAAACCAAAAAGTACCAATTTCATGATCAATTTTCTCAAAAAACCCATTTTTTATTTTTTTTATTTTTTGTTAAAATGTAGATATGATAGTTGTCTACTCGAAAAGCAAGTCGAGAAAGTGTATATTTTGTTTGTATGTTCTATATTTAGGCATCAATATCGTACGAAAACGTGTTTTTACGGCTTGAAAGGGACTTGCGAATTGCGCGTCTTCACAAACTTTGAAATATTTTTGCATTTTTTTTAAAGCTCCCACGTAAAAATGAAATACAGTAGTTCCGCCCTGTTATATTTATTGATCATTTAAATTTTATTATAGGCGGCAAGCTACATTGGAGCAGTTCAAAAGAGAAAGCGACACTTCTTAACAGACCAGCAGGCGTCGTAAATTTTTAATGTATAGAAATCGGCAGACGTCGTATTGATTCGGGGCCTTCATTGGCCTATATTAACGTCCCGCCCTTTCGGAACCAGCAGATGACCACGACTTTTCGCTCTCGTTGTGTTAGATAGGACGGCCCGTGACAGTAAAGCGAGTAGCGCACCCTGTGTCACGAGGAGTGAAATGGTACGAATGTGTCGTTGACGCGGCGAACAGTGACGGCCACCCAGGAGGAGTCAGTCAGTCAGAGTATTGCAGAAGGGAAAGCAAAGGAACTGTTGCCTGGGAGGATGAGAACACCACGGCCTTACAATATCGACGGTCAACAACTGTTCTGCCTGCCAAAACAACGCCGCGTGCGAGCTAAAACCGGCGGCGCGGGCACGCACACGAAGATGGGCCGGTTTCGTTAGGGATGTGGGAAAATTTTGAAACCAGCCATCCGTGCACGCGTGAAACGATACCGCGTATTTGCCCAAGCTTCGAACGCCCTATCCTAGAAATAGCCGTGCTCTGCAAAGTGGTTGTCCTGTGCTCGTCCTCCGTGTTTTATTCTTTCAATTTTATGTACTCTATCTCCCTCCGCGGAAATCCGATAGCACCGAAGGGTTATCTCTTTTGTAAACAGCAAAGCCCGGAGACTAGCATCAAAAACGAGCGTGTTGGTAAATAGACTTGTGTCTATTCTGCCCGGAGACTAGTTGGGTCGAAGTCAGCCTCCTTGTCAACTATAACCGTTTGTGAAGAGTGGCGTGTTCTTTTGAAAAAAGGGAAGGGGAAAGAGAAAGTTTGAGTAAATGCATGCAGTAACTACCTCGAAAGCTCCTCTCACGATATGAAGCTCGAGGCATGTTACGTCTCGGTCACCTTCTGGCGCACCGCTGCTTGAAACTATTCTTGATTTTGTTCCGCACAGCCCCGACGGATGTGCGGAACAAAGTGAAGAATAGATTCGAGCATCATCTGGACGCCATCATCCTGCCAGGCTTCAGTGTCGTGGGACTGGACTCGGCGTCGGTCAGTTAAGACTTTTTTTTTTTATTTTATTTCGTGAGTGTTTCTTCACTCCGCTGAACTTTGTTTCTCGGGTGCGGTTCTGCTGAACTTTTTTTTTTAATGTTTCGTTACTAACTGTTTGTTAGCATTGTTTACTTGTTTGGTTTATTTCTTCATGGCGTAGCGGCCTGACGGTGCTGTAGAAAGCGTGTTCGCACGCATTTGGTTGTGTTCCGTTTAGGGAATGCCCGGAGGAGTTGGTTTTTATTCTTGCCGCGTGCGGCTGAGTTTTCCTGTCTTAATTAATTTTTTTTTTCCTTTACGTGTCGTTGACTTCTTTGTCTGACTCTCCACCAGGCGTGGACCTATCGCCTTGCCACCGCTCGAACCTAAATCTTTTATTTTTTTACCGCAATTTTCGTTAAGATGGGAGTTGGGTAATTTTATTCTTATTTATTTATTTTTATTCCCTACCCTTCTTCGTGACAATCTCTCCGTGTGTTTCGGATCGTTTTTCTGTCATCACTTTTGTGTATTATTCCCTGGTGATCTTTGCGATGTGCGGTGAACAAACCCTAGCGTTTGGTATCGGAAAGAATGGTATATAATAGATCAATGATGTGGTGATTTTTTATGCCTTAGTAATATGTCAGCTAATAGCTAGTCATGGTAGTTTACAGTGAAAGTTTTATAAATCGAAAAAATACAACGTCGGTGCCTCTTCGATATTGAAGGTCTACTAGGCCTGCTGATTCGATTAGATATGTTTCTCGTGGTTTCCCGCTCTTTTCAAAACATGAATTGTTTAATTCATGTTTTGAACATGTTTAATTCATGTTTTGAACATGAACATGTTTAATTCATGTTCATGTTCACAAAACATGAACATGAATCACAAAATGCGTTTATAAGTGATTACAAAACGCAGACGAAAATTCAAGAAAACGTTTTTACAATTCATAGAAGCGCACGTCTTTTTTTGTCTGACTTAGGTCTTGCAAAACGAAGACGTCTTTTTCCGATATTGAGGCTTAAATATAGAACATACAAACAAAATATACACTTTCTCGACTTGCTTTTCGAGTAGACAACTATCATATCTACATTTTAACAAAAAATCAAAAAAATAAAAAATTGGTTTTTTGAGAAAATCGATCTTAAAATTGGTACTTTTTGGTTTTCGCATAACATTAACGTAAACGTCCCGCAAAGGATATTTAATACACCTAAATGATATTATAATATCTATAAAGAGCTTGTTTTGGGCTCTCCATGGACATAAAAAAATATTGATGTAACTTAAGTAGATCGCCAGTATTTAATTGTCAAAATTCGTCAACAATTGACCGAGGGGGCGTATTTGATATTTTTACAGAAAAAAAAGCAAAACGCCTAAAATTGTTTCATGGTATTAGAGCGTTTTATCTGTGTCTACAGAGTGCTTGAAAAAAGTAAATAAAATGTAGACTGAAAATCCACGACGGGAGATCGAGCGAAACATCCGACCCACGACGTATGTGAAAAACACTGCTTTCCGCCGCGGCCTCTTTTAAAATTCGTAAGTCGAGAACCAAATATCCGACGAACTTGCGGTTTGTGGCTACTGTGTTTTTAGAGATGACGCCATAAAATATATTTTTTTCAGCAAAACTAGAAATTCGACCCTTTTTGCCTGCACGATTTGAGATGAAACCACCCATATATATATATATATATATTATATTTATATATCTATATATAATAGGAATGAGTGAAGATTATATATATATATATATATATATATATATATTAGCTGTAAGCACGTAAGCTTGAACACCTCACTGCTAAAATTTCCGCCTCCGCCAAATGTGGTGCTGGCGGTCCGATTCACGTGACAGAGTTTCAGAGCTCGTCGTTCTCTGAATCCAGGTATTAAAGTGATACTGAACCGAAATTTCTAGCTTACAATACAAGGCTGGACGGATAGGCGGGACGCTGCAAAACCCAAGACCACCAATCATACAGCGATACCTCTAACGGGTGGCCGTATTTGTGTAAAAGAAATGCGCGATTGAACAAGGCCGACGAGACATGTGACGTCATGGTTAACATTCCCTCTCCTCCTCGCTTCGTCCCGTCGAGCTGGTGAGCCGAAGCGAGGAGGAGAAAAGCGAGGCCGCGTCCCCTCAGTCTCAAATTTTCCCGGAGCACAATGACGTCAAAGACCTCGCTTGATTGCGCCCTTCTTTCCCAAAAGTACGGCATCGGTTTGAGATATCGAAGTAGGAGTGATGTTTTGTAGTTCGCCGTGTCCCGTTCAACGCTTCTGCAACCTTATTTTGCGAAATCCAAATGTCGGTTCAGTATCCCTATAAGCAATTATTTGAAAATCTCAATGAAAAACGGTTGCTGTAAGGCCCACGAATTCATGGATGTCAATGGCGTAAGCAACCGGGAATGGGCCTGATATTCGTATTGAAGCTTTCTCAAATAAACTTCTCAGGTTTTAATCAGTTAAAGGAAAGCGCAAAAAAGTTTCGCATCTGGTCTGTACCGGTAGCTCTATCTTTCAGTGAAAAGAGACTTTTGGGATGTACAGTTTTTTTTTTTTTTTTTTTTTTTTTTTTTGTGAACAATAGACAAGATTGGTTTTTGTGTGCACGCTTTATAAACCGCGTGAAATGTCAAGGCAGTTTGTTAATCTAACTTTCCGCTTAGTTACACAACCAGTCTGTAATGCAGAGGCAAATGTTCAGACTCATTATTTTTTTTTCTTGTAGAAATGTGTCCAGCAACTGTTTGCGAGTCTTCGTGGTCCAAGGCCTTCTGAATAATGATCACAAAATAGGTGCGTCATCTCAAAGGGAATTACTCAAATCCTCAAAGCAACTTGGAAGATGTTTCTAGGTACAATAAAACGAAAAGAAATAAATGCGCTGCCAATAATATCGTCATTATTAAGGGCTCCTTCCTTCAACACCTTATGTCGCTGGTCCTTGGAAATATTGCTTAACTACATTGAAAAAACAATGAATCATCTTTCTAAAGTGATAACTTCGTAAGGTTAAACAACCTCAAGAGCCGCGCAAGCACGAGTGAGTGTGTCGGTGAGTTTGTACCCACTAAACGATGTTGGAAAAAAAAAAAAACGTCACCAGGTGCCCAGGATTTAACCCTGGTTACCGGCGTGGAAGCCGAGTGCGCTGCTGACAGAGCTACGGTCCCAGCACGCAGGAACTAGAGGAACAGAGGGCGCTTGAGTGAGAAAGCGCGCGGAGCGGAGAGGGGTGAAAAGGGAAGGAAGGAAAGTACCCGAAACATGTGGTGTAGAAAGAGCGCGCGGAATGAGGAGTGAAAAGGGCAGGATTACGCCCTTTCCCTCGCTTGGTTACCGAGAAAATTTACCCATAGCCTTTGCATCTGGGTGGAGGAGAAGGGAAGCCCGCGCTCCCTCGCAGAGACAATGGTGCGAAGCAATCAGTTTTCATTCGAAATCCTGCCCTATGCACCACCCACCCTATAAAGCTACCGCTTTTAAAGGCGTTAGGCAGAATTACCCAACATATAGCCATAACTTTTTTATTACAGCGGGCGATGACAGTACATAATGTTTATTATTTGCTAGAAGCTATATATATAGTGGCTGACAGCTCTAAACACGCAGTGCAGCGCGTGTAACGCGTTGCACTGCGATAATACAATATCATTCAATATCATATCTTACGATAATATCATTCCTCGGACAATCAGATTACGAGATTTGGCAATACGGATGCCAAAGAAGGAAACACGAAGAAGTGAACGTGAATATAATTTGCCTTGCCCCGTGTTACGTAAGTTGTCAGTGACAGTAGTAAAATTAATTAATCTGGCGAAGCATGGAGTCACGGACGACGGGTTGCGCGGAAGTGATATTCTGAGGCAACTAAAAGCTTAGTGAGACAGACTTAAGCTCAGATGTAAAGGATGAAAAAAAATAGGTAGATAAAAAATGGTTGCCGTTAACGTTAAGATCAGCTGGAAAGCATTATCTAACGTTATGAGGGCCGATATTTTCGCTGGCGCCCTCTAAATGTTTCCGTCCGTGATGTCACGACCAGGATCGTCCTGGTCCAGCCACCAAGAGTTGTAGTTCTGGCTACTTATCATCGGCTGCCAGTCACAATTTTGATGTTTTGTGTAAACAGCGCGACGTAAGCTTGGAGTCTTCACATACCTAAACTAACACCGCCAATGTTATTAGCCCGATATTTGTTTTCTGCTTATCGTCAATGAAAGCCTCAATCGTAATAAAGATGTAATAGTGATCGCTTGGCAAATCGCGAATGCCGTCCACAGCGACGCTATTGGACCTGCACATCGCCGACAGTCACTGACGGAGTTTCAGTTGTCCCGGCGGCCGCCCGCCCACGCTACATTCGATTAGGTTTTAGCGTTTCGCAAGCATCTTTTCGTGCACGTGCAGCCAAAGCAGGGCCATAGCCTCCTCTATGTTTACAAAACCTGTCAGTTTGACGACGGAGCCATAGAGTGCCCGGTCGCAGATTTGGAGCGCGAGGAACTGGTAGCACAGCGCATGAAAGAGCCATTTCTCGGGGAAGCTGGACGTCCGCGCACAGCCTTTGCAGCGGCGAGGACCCGGAACACACTTCTACGCTCGGGAGAACTGTGCTTCGGAATCTCGCCGCAGTGGGGCGCCAGTCACGTGGCTTTCCTCTCGTCGGCGTCTGCCGCTCCACATTTTCTATTTCGGCGGCCGCTTCTCGTGGCGATCTGCCAGGCTTTGTAAGCATATCGGAGGCTATCTCGCTACATTCTATTAGGTTTTATATTTTTGCGAGCCTCTTTGCGTGCGCTCGCAGCCAATTCACGGCGGTAGGCAACGAGCGCGTCCCGGATGCCAGACGTTTGAGCGCTATGCCATTCCGTTGTCATCTTGCCAGTGATTACAGCCGGTAACGCCCAGAACACGGCGCTTTTCTGTTTACTTCGTGTCTCTGTAATTGTTTCAGCTATTTTATATGTATATCTAAGATAAACTAACCAGCCCAGCAACATAGCTTCCTGGAAGACATGACCTGTGTATGATGTCATCCTTACTGGATCTGCGATCCGGCACAAGCGGCAAACACGCTGAACCTCGACGAGAGACGCCGCGAAGCCGTACACGCGTCTGTCTTGGCGTCGCTGCGTGCTTCTGCGTCGCTCGTTCTGAGGCGCTGTGAGACGCGCTGGGGGATAAGCAGACGCGAGGTAAGTGGCGCAGTTTACATCCGATGGTATTCACGTTTTTGTTACTTCTTTGTGTTTTTTTTGGAAAAGTGGGGGGGGGGGGGGGTGGTGGCACAGCCATGTCTTCTAGGTGGTGTTGCTATAACGGATCGCGGTCGATTTCGGGTGCGCGGCATGGCGACGGATTAATATTGACATTGGCGGAGAGCCGTATATTGGCAGAGAGCGGGCTTGCCGTGTTCCAGGGCGTCATCACAGATTTGAATGTGACCAGCCAGGACCCACGAATAATGCCCTGTCTGGTGGTCGCGAGAAACGAACTTGATAAGTACGTCAGAATAACTCTCGGCGACTGAAGCGTATATAGTGCACGTGATTTTTTATCACAATCATAAAAAATCAAAATCTAAGGAAACAATCGATGTGCTCCGTGCGCCCGGGGCCGAAGGGCTGGAACATTCCATTGGCGTGGTCAGACTCTGACCGAACAAAAGAAGAGTTCGAGCAGCAGATTTGATTCTTACATCTTTTTGCATAATCATAATCGAGACATCACGTGCACTATATTTCCAAACGTGAAGAGTTCGTCTAACGTTTTCGCCCTTATTAAAATTGTTTTTTCGCTACCGCCACTAGGGGAATATTTTCGGGGTTTGTTTGGCCCAGAGGGTAACTGGGGACATCTATCTGCTTCAACTGCACGTCCTGGCCCTGCCCGCTCCGCCGATTGACCAAACTCTCTCATATACGGCTCTGCATTGGTGAACCAGTGGTAATCGCAGCAGCTGAGGGGGGGGGGGAGGGGTGGGGGGGGGAGGGGTGGGGGGGGGGGGAGCTCCTTATAAGTCCTGTTCAAAGGCGTTCTAACGGGCATCCGTGTTTTAAAGTGTTTGAGGGCGGAATGGAGTCGCGCGCTAAGTAGTTGTTATAACCTGTTGCAGGTTAGGAAATGCAGGATCACTATTACCACGAATTCCTCCACCCTTTCCACAAAGGAGAGGAAACGCCTAAGCGGAAGCGAGACGAGGCGAGGGGAGACTCTTCTTCCCTGTGGTCGCTCTGCGAAGAGAAAGGGTGGAAGGCATTGCGGTAGAGATTTTTCTGCATTTGAAGGCGTGACGTAACCAACGTCAGAAGGATCAGGCAATCCTAGAAGTTGGTCGTCCCCTTGAGTGTGTCCCTTACTTTGCTTCGTTGTTTCCGAATAGTGGGTTATTCAAACCACATTGTAGCCGTGTTAATAATGCTACAGAAATAATGAAACATTATAAATCCTTGTTCCATTTCTTTGGTTCGGGGCAGGAAATTGGTATATTATCACTACAACAAAACAACATTGCATCGAAACGTGAAACTGCAAATTCTTTCTTACGGAATATTGAATCCCCATCTTTAGAGCATCATATGTCAGTTCTTTTCATGGGTTCGAGTGATTATAGATAAGTTCGAGACGCTACAGAATAAAATGTGGATAAAATCACCGCAGAGCCCATGTACGACAAGATCTTTAGTTATACACGCGGTTGGCTTCCACAAGTGGATTCCGCTACAGCGTATTCTGGCTTCTTTTTTTCCGTTAGTATGTTGTGCTGCGTGTTCGCCTGTGATTATTTTATGTACGGTTTCTGTGTGTCTCAAAGTCTCTCGCGTGATGTCAAGACACATCAATCAACCATTATGCGATGTGCTGGTACACAAAGTTAGTTGTGGCGGTGGCTTGATCAGGGTGGTAAAAATATAAGCGTTATTTTGTGCCCGGTTAATAAAGTCGCGTTGTGTTAACTTGAAATAATAAACTCAAACACCGAAGACTGAGAGAAATATCAACTTGATCATAAATAAAACTTTTCTAGGCATATTCGCCGTATTTTTATTCACTGAAATGTAAAAGAAAAAGAACGATTCACGCGATTTGTTTTTCCCGTAAAGAGACACATTTTGACAAAAATAAGCAATTTCTTTTCTAGGCAATAATCTGCATGATGATTTGGTTTTGTCTGCATTACATTGTTGCAAGCTGTTTTGCCCTGGCGCATCGCTCGGTGTCTTTCCGTTCCATGCAAACTTCTGTTTATAAAATATCCGCCTTTCTGAGCGATATTAACAACGATCAATAAGATTAAAAAGAAACCCTTCTTTCTCGAGGCATCCTTCCACAGATACCTTGTTTTCACAAGGCATATGCACAATTTGAAAGCAACGGAGATAAATTTTATATCTGACGCGCGCACCTTTGTTGAAACACTAAGGTATAAAATATCGAGATAGTGCTTGTTCAAAACCTTAGCCATAAAATCTGGGGGATATGCTTGTTTCAATCGCCCAAGAGTAGATAACCCGTTTTGGGGTGTCGAAGGGGTGGGTGAAGGTTAGGGCGTTAAAGGGCATTCCGTCATCTCACGTGTGGATCAAAGCATATGACCAAGGGTACAATACCGTTATATTAAAAAAAAGTTTGTAAAACTCCAGAGTTGCAGGACACACATGTTGGGACCATGAAGTGGACATACAAGCACGTTTCAACAATGGATTTATCTCGCCCCAATGAGAGTGGGGTCTTGGCATTAAGACGGCAGCGCTAAGTCTTCAACAGTGAATTGCCTGAATTCTGACCTGTGTGAAAGTTTATTCAGTGTCGGAGTGAACTGGTATGTAAAACGTGCTTCCTTTGAAAACTTTGCTGTCAATATTTGTTGTGTTTCTGACACTTTCTTTACGCACCTTTTTGTTTTATAGAGACGCGCCAGTCTCGTGCTGTGTGCCGTTTGCGTTATGTCCCCTGTGGGGTCTGACAAATGCGCACATGAACACGAACTTAGACCGAGTCTTGAGAACTATAACGCGGACAGTAAACTAGCCGATGAAACCACACTGCGTGCTTTAAAAATGTCTTGAAAATTTGTATATTTCTGAGGCATTTCTACGATCTGTCAAGCTTTTCAATTCGCTTGTTAAAGATTCAGGGGCTTTATTTTGTGCAAGACAATTTTAACGCTGTTTTATGTCAAATTAAAAATAAGTCTGCCATGATTTCTTCCCTCCAGTAACTTCTTCAACATAGATGTGTATCGAGTTTCGCTGATTCTTTTTACTTCGTTTTTGTTTGTGTTGATTGGTTGTGTGGATAACTTTAGGTAACCATCTTTGAGGTAAGTTTTATACACTGAATAATTGATATTGCTTCACGTCTCTGGTAACCAGTCGAGACGAAGTTCTTAACATCGAGCTTTGTAAGTGTATGTACTTACGTTTAAATAAAATTTAATACCTCATTCGTGTAAACGGCAATCCCAGGAGTGCAAACAATAACTTAGCAATTGTGTGTGGTGGAAAATTTCGAAACGTCTGACTTACAAAAAAAAAAAACGTTCTGTTACGCATTATAATTGAGTTTAACTCTCTACTTCCTGCAGGGTTAAGTTTAGTTTTACCCTTCGATTTGTTCTTTTATTTGTCGAACATTTTATGCATTGCATTTGTGTGTTTTTACATAGTGGGTCACTCTGGGCAGTATTGTCACAACCTCATATAGGAAATGTCGCTACGCAATAAGTTTTATTGTAGTCCTGTCTATAAATAAATTTGAAGGTTAGCATTAATATAAGGTCATTAATCATATCCATGCCAAATACTGGCCATAATAACACCCATGCGAACGTGCATTAATGCGGACGCACAAACAATATACTACACTTTTTATTATAACTTTATAATCAACCACTATCAGACCTTGCTTTAACGAAAACAAATGGGAAAAATTATAATCGAGCTTGAGAGAATCGATTTCGAATTCGCAAGATTTTCAAAACAGGTTAATTCAAATGTATGCAGCAAATATTTTATTTTGAATAAAATTTACAAAAATAAAAGAAACAACTAAGTTTAGGGTTTTTTATGATATAAAGTGAATTAAAATATTTTAAATAAATTGACGCGTAAAAGATACCAACCTTTCTAAAAATAAACAAAAAGAAACAGTTCAACATTAAAAAAAGATTCTAAAAATAGTTTTGTTTAATTTTAATCAGCAAAAGAAAAGCGATTTTAAACTTGTCACCAAAGTGTCCTAGTGTAATATATATTTATTTATTTATTTATTTATTTATACAGTACCTACATCGCCCAGCGGACATTACAGTGGGGGGTCTAAATACATAAGAGATGCTTGCATCACACTTGTTAAACGCAAGTAAAACATAGTGTTTGACAGCACCAATACACAAAAATGCAAACAACCAAACAAAAATCAAAGATATGTTGCAAGAAAATTGGACTACAATCAGCAAGAACATTACAAGGTAATAATCTAAAAGAAAACACAATAACGGTATAAGTATAATACATCACAATACAGGATATTGCACACTGAGGGAGTCTTATAGGTCCAATAGGAGAGTAGAAAAGAGAAGAGAAGAAGACATCTGAGGTTTCTGTCACCACAAGTTCAGGAAGGGCATTCCACTCATGAACGCTCTTTGGAAAAAAGGAATGTTTAAAAAGTTTTGTTCTACATCTAATTTCTTTTATTTCAAGCGAAAGATCTACCCTTGAGGAAATGGAATCAGGACTATGAAGGTACTTATCCTTGTTAATGGGTGTGTTTTCTGGGAAAATACTTCTGAAGAGTTTTAATCGCAAATAGTTTCGTCGTAAAGCCAGCAAGTGCAAGCCAAGTAGCTCTTTAAGTTTGGTGACGCTCGACCGAAAGGTGTAGGTATTGGTAACAAAGCGCGAAGCTCTAAATATTAAGCGTTCAATTTTTCAGGACAAGGTGAGGAAATGAGGGTCTCACACTGAAAACACGTACTCTAAGATAGGGCTGACGCTAGTAGTGTATAGGAAAGCTTCGATATCCTCGGGAGCCATTTTAAAATTCTTTTTTATAAAGTTTAGGACACGGTGCGCCTTTAGTGTTACTGTGTCCACGTGCTTGGCCCAGGAAAGAGTGCTGCTAAAATAGACCCCTAAATGCTTTACCTCCGAAACCTCTTTAAGATCCATTCCGTTTAGACTATGCCTTGATAGGAAAGGGTTGCGTTTTTTGGCAAACCGAATATAATTGCATTTAATAATGTTTAGGCACATTCCCCACCTGTTGAACCTCGCCGCCACTGTTTCAAGATCAGTCTGGAGTAAGGAGGAATGATCATCGTTGCAAAAGTGACGGTAAATAACGCAGTCATTCCCGTATAAAAGAATACTTGATGTTAAGTTTTGAGGAAAGTCAGTAATATAAATTAAAAAGAGAAGAGGTCCAAATACGCTCCCCCCGGGGAGCCCCTGACGTAACCGTGCATACGGGGACATAACACCATTAACAACTACACATTAAGTACGATCAGTTAAATAATCTTTCAACCACTGCATAAGATAACCAGGTGACCCCAAGGATGACATTTTGTGCATAAGAATTTAGTGGGGCACTTTGTCAAAAGCTATTTGGAAATCTAAAAGCGAGCAGTCAGTTTGTTTATTTTTATATAATGAGAGAAGAATATGATGGACAAATTCAATCAACTGCGTAGTGCATGACAGACCCGAGCGAAAACCATGCCTCCGCGGGGTAAAGTAATCATTTAACTCTAAATGAGATATAATATTTGAGTATTTGATGTGTTAAAGCAGTTTGAAACAAACACTAGTCAGAGATATTGGCCTGTATTAGATACCTCGCGTTTACCCAAGTAGCACACCACGTCAGGTTGGGGATGGGGCGGTATCGGCCTGCCGGGATACTAATACCGGCCAGTACCGGAAACGCCCCAAGGTGCGAAATCGGCAGGGCCCAAATGCCGGAATCCAGCCGGTACCGGAATTGTTTTGGGGAACCGAGATGTCGGAAATACGGGATGTTCCCAGTGAGCTCCCGACACACATCCCCGGCATGGAACGGGTGGTACGGAAGGAAACCATCAGTGTGCCAGCGTAATTCCGGGTCAGAGCCAGTCCAATTGCGGATTAGTCCCAGCGGAATAACAGATCAGTGCCAGCGTAGTTGCGGGTCAGTGCCAGCGCAATTGCGGATCAGCGCCAGCCTATTTGTCATTCAGTGTACCCAGCATTAAACCACTGGAATGCTAGCTCTGTCAGGCTTTAAAGCCGAGATATGACATCCTGCTACATTAAAATGTTGAAGAGCTAGCTTCTCAGTAGATCAAATTCACTTAAATGCGGAAATGCTAAATTTCTCAGTCCAAACTATTTTATTGGATTTTATATCTATTATATGTGCTGACTGTTTTTAATACGTTTTTCGGACTTGAACCGAAACAAGCCAGTTTAGTATTTGCAATTTTAAGGAACAATTCTGCGTGAACAATTGACTTTTTTCATGTATAAAGTAAACTCATGGCAATTATTATATACTTGTTTTGACGACCTGTCCCATTCATCTGTCACCCAGATGCATGTGTGGGTAGTGCAGGAAGGGAACATAAAAAAATATATTACCGTGACGTTCTTTATTGTGACTCGTGGATCCATAGCAGCTAGCTCCTCAACCAGAGTGTTCCTCATCGTCAAAGGCGGTTGGAACCACCAGTGGAGTGTCCGTCTTTTTAACTCTATTGCCCCTGCCCGCAACCCTGCCCGTCAGCTGCTTCTCCATCGCGTCCACACTGCATCCTTGAGCGCGACTTTGTATGGCACCTGTAAAGAGAATTGTCAGATCACACAGATTAGTTGAGGGATAGGGGAAGCCAATATCTTGCATACTAGCTACACACAAGGTGCTGCTCATACACAGCAGTTCGTGAGCGTTTCCTTTGTGTAAACAAAGGTCCCTCACCTAGCCTGCAATTCAAAGGTGACAGAAAGAGAGCACAACAGAGGTGAAGATTCTGGGTTTGGCTACACCGCTAAGGTCCAGATTCTATGTAGGCATATGGCTATTTTCATGCAAAATCCTAATAATCTGAAATAGGGGAGGGGGGGGGCGAGACGGGGTGGGGGGCGAGAGGTGGCGGGCGCAGAGATGAGTGGCCAAAAAGAGAGCAAAACTTCCCCAACTCACACTCTACAGACCAAGACCTCTAAATGGTCTTCATTATATTTTCAAACTGGAAACGAACAGGATAACAAGAAAAGACCAACAAAATCTTTTTTCACAGTTACTTCAAAACGCCGGTTTTGGCCATGTAGGTTCCGAGAATGCTAACACAGGAGTCATTCATAATAGGAAATGCAGGTCGAATTTAAACAAAAACGACAGGAACTGACGACTTAAATTTTGCATACTGCAAGACTTAACAGGAAACGGAATCTGTTCTCCATTCGAGGAAGAACACCAAAATCGTCTTCATTTGGCCTCCAGGATCATGAATATCGAGTTTGTTTTTCAATCTGGTGCACGGAGGCTGCAGAAATTAATTTTGAATGAACAGCTGAAGCCCCTCCTTCCCGGGGCGTGACATCGTAATGGGAGTTTTTAGAATCCCTGCTCTCGCACATCTTCAGCGCCTGTCAAACCTATGCACGTGAACTCTTGCTATTTTTAAAAAAGGTCAGAAATAGACGTCACGACTTGAGTCAGTGTGAAAAAATACAACTGGCAAACTTGCAATAGCACGTGCTGCCCACACGAGCGACACGTGCTTGGCGCCCCAAAGATCCCAGTACGACATCGCGACTGGTCTGAAGTTTTTCGTATTTTCTGGCGTATAGTTACACCTTCGGGGAAAACGAAAGCGATATTCAGATTAACAGGACAAAAATACTTCAGAAGTCACCTCTAACTCGTTTTGTTCTCAAGAAGTGTTTCAGCTTCCCTTTAAATGTCAACATATTTCAAAGATTTTGCTTGTCTCTTGAGCTCCAATAAAGATACCATCAATTTAATAGCTTGTAATGAATATGCATTCCTGATGATCACCTTGGACATCATGGCTTCCTTGAAACTTGACTTTCCTCGGTAGCCCAGGAGGGAGAACTGCTCCTGGATTTGCTTTGAGAACAGGCGTCCCACCATCTCTCGCACCACCTTTTGCAGGTACTTGCTGTCTCCTAGAGACACGAGCTGCTCCTCCTAGAAAGAGAAAATGTGCTCTCAACATGTCAATAATGTTATCGACATGCAGATACAATGGTGTGAACATGTCTCAAGTAAGAGAATCTGGACGCCCAGGTAAATGCAGCAAGCCACACTATACATGCATCAAAATGTTACAATATTTACTGGAGAGAATAAACAAATATTTGAATATATGGCAACTCTACCTGTCTTAGACGAAACCAGAAAGATTAAAATATTTCGCTCCATACTTCGCTAAATCTCATTAGACAGTCACATTCGTTGCATTGGTAAAATTATGTTTGTGGTTCTCAAAACAGTGAATTCAAGACCCTGCGCATATTGAATTTGTTAAAGCTTCGTGTGTCGGCTAGTCACCCTCCAAATTTATCACCTATTTTACGACTTTACGAAGACTGGAATTGTAAAAGGCATAAAAAGCAGGAACTGACCAAAACTGTCTTCATAGTCACACAAAATGGTAACAGCAGCACAGTGTGAGTAGTTTTCTTTCCATATTTTCGTTTTGTGCTCACTCAGTGGTGACGCTGTAGGCCGATGAACCAACTTACTCAGCTCAAGCCAGCCACATGTAGTAATCGCTCGTGTGACTACCGTGTTCTATGCATGGAGACACAGCTACGCGTGCACTCACACCCCCTGATTGAAGTGGGGGATGCAATGACAATTACTCTTTAACCTCGGAAAATCTATTTGCTCTCATAGGGTGACCTTCGGTGAGGACAGGTTAACATCACATTTTGGAAATTCATTACTTATGTAAAGTAAAGATAGAATTAATAAAAATTTATACGGCAACCCTTTACAAATTTGTTTTGGTATACGTATATGGTGGGCACGCTCAAAAGCGATTTTGGACAAGGCTAAAAGTTATTTTCAAGCATGTACCTTTACTTCTGTAGCAGAGGCCAAGAGCACAAATGAATTCATCGCCGTAAATATATAGATCTCTTGACTATAGCCTCAATTGAGAACAGGAATAAAACCAAAGAACAATATATACTAGAGCATCTCCATGCTTCTGCCAAGAAAGCGTTAAACACAAAAAGCACGCAGGCAAGTTTGTGCGTGCTCCGCACACATACTCAATGTGAGAGTTGTTGCAGGTGCGGAATTTAACTTCTAAGGATAAAACGGGCAGAGGTGTCTTAGGATATCAGTATGATTTATGATTATTTGCAGGCCGACATTTTGTAAGCACCCAAAGGCAAAAGTGTTGGGCGATTTCACTTCCCCCGTTGTGAAATGTTTTACTTAAAAATATCAAGAAGCGGCAGTTGAAAAAGGCTTCAAATGCCGTTCAATGAGGATGCACATGAAGGCCTCTTGTTTACACGACCTTCGGGTGGAAAAAACTGTTCAAAAATGTAACGACGCACAAACACTAAATTTTGTCTGGCAACCGTCCAGCATTTCTCCCTTCAGTAGCCACTACGAAACGCAGTTTAACAATTGCAGAAACTATACGCAGGCTACTAAAGCTGACTTGCAAAACGTGCAACTGGCGTTTCATCACCTTGACACAATTCTATTACAGCGTTCAGCTTAAAGATGGCCCTTACAAGAAAAAGCCTTCAATCGTGCTTTGGCTGTGCGTGCACTCTGCTGTTATAAATAACAGAAGGCCCGTGATGAAGGTGGGGAATCTTACTCATTTTTAATTTGCCACCGACTGTGCTTAAAACAAACAGTTTGTGTGGGCGTCCGTTTAAAATATTAAGTAAAAGGCTTTAGTCCACATTTCAACCCCATTTGCATAAATCTACAGGTAACCCAAGTTAAACCACAAAGTAACAATCGCAGCCTTATACCTGTCAATATTGTGAAAAAGAGGACACATGAATACTGGCAGAGTTCTGTTGGTGAGGTTCTTCAGCTGCGCTTCTGCAGCACAAAACTGTTCCATGTTGCTGAGAGGCATCAGGAACAGCTCGGGTGGTTCAAGCCTGGCCAGTTCCCGGGGTGTTGCCTCTTCCGCGGGCCTCGCATGCTCTCTCTAGTGCTTGAAAGACACCACGTGCCTGCGCACCTGTCCAACCGACTTGCAGCTTCCTGTTCTGCTGCTGTAGGTGCCCATTCTGGATGTGCAGGTCTGTCACGACCTTAGCAGCTGAGCGTCGAAGGCTGAACGACAAGCAAGGCATAAGAAAGCATTATCCATTTCGCTGATCAACATTATGCACTGATGATGGGAAGAAACTTTTTCAGAAACATGGGTTTCGAGAAGTTTCCGGAGAACACCCGAACCTATAGGTGTTTCGGAAGGGTTCGAGTAGCTTTGGAACGGATGCCAGACGCAGTGAGAGTACTGTATAAGATTTTTTGTAAAAATTTAAGACGTCATAATTTGTACGCAATATTCATAAATTTAATAAAACATTTGTGTTAATCAAATAACCCTTCCGAAACAGAGACACGGCCCCGATTTTCGTAACTTCACAGTTTTGGCTTGTATGGTGAATAATGAATGCTCCCACAAAGTTTTATGATGTTTTTTGACAATCAAAGCAAATAAAAACAATATTGATTCGACGGCGACGCACGCGAGACCGGAAGCGCTTGGCTGCGATAAGCATCAGTTGAAAAAATCCGGTATAGGTCCGGGGCTAATAGGCTTTGCACGGTGCCTGTACCCTTGTTGGAACTACGATTTCCTGGGCTTTCAGGGCGACCTTTTGTTTAACAATCAACTGTCTAAAAATGGGAGAAAATCCCGTAAAGAACACTTACCCTGGGAGAAAAAACGAAACTCGGGGTTCAAGAGGCAGCTCTGTGGTTCACATGATACCTCGCGTCTAGGATATGACACTTTAGAATGAATTGGCACTTCCAAGTGAAGCGGGGGTCGTCAATTGCGCCTCTTGTTAAACAGCAGAATTTCCCAATGCAACTTTGTTTTCTATCGTTTCACTCGCAGCGTACAGTGCTTAACAGATTAATCACCTTTCTTCAGTTCTGGTAGCAGACGACGCGACAGCGTCTTGTTTCCAGCAGCAAATGACATTCTGGGGCAGACAAACCCTCCCTCTTGACTTGCGTTGGCAGGCGACGTGTCTGTTAAAGAAACGTCAGCTCCCTCAGTACAAGCCTGTCGAGATCTCAATCCCACCAAATATCAAAATCTGTCCATTGGTACAATACTTCAAGGTACAAACACAAGCTGCATAGCACGGCGCCGAAGCAAACTTGCTGCATATAAAAAAAGCCTCTAATCTGTCCGTCGAACCTCTCTTGAGTACGACAAAACCACGGCCGTTCTTAACAGCCTGCAATGCTTTCCCACAACTTTACGAGCAAGTTTTGTGACTAGTAACGTATTGAAGGACTCGGTCACTACTGTAAATGTGCATGTGTCACTACAAAGATTATGGAGCTAGCTAAATTGAGCAACTATACGCAAGTATATGTGGTCAAGCATGCTAACAGAGGACAGAACAAAAACGTGTGCTACCACATCATCGGGAGTTTAGATGAAAAGAAACGGTACACAATAATACTTACTGCATTTCTGCAAACGTGATGCTCTGAACGAAGGCCAGCCAGGGTCTGGTGCTTGGCCCGATTGCACACGAGACAAGATGTCCACTCCAGACATTTTGCTTGGCCACATGCCACTGTTTCATACTCACGTCGAACCACAACAGAGGGAAGGGCGCCACCGTTATTTCGTCATTCTCTTCGATAAATTGTACTCCTCCTCAATAGAATGAAAGGCGTGGTCAGACATGATGTTCATTCAAGTTACTTCACACTGTCACGTCTTCGCAAACTTTAGCGAAGATTATAATAACTCCATGGCTAGATCTCCATGCACGGCCACAATAAAACACGACGACGTCGCATTCTGGTATACGCCACCTAATAGAATTAGCGGTAAAAAAGGAACAAACGGTACTCATTTCGCGTAAAGGTCTCTTTACACCATGATTTGTAGCTTTTTCCTTGCAACGGTTTTGTCATACCGAGGTTTCGCGAGAGCAGCTTATTTACATCCAGTTTTCAAGCAACGGCAATACTCCGTTCATCCTTAAGCTGAGACTAGAAGCTCCGCCTTCAACGCGAGCTTTCTGCCCTTGCTAACACAAGTGCGAACGCGCAGGCACGCGCAACCAAAGCACTACAGAAGCCAGCGAGCCCGCGCTGAAGGCGGAGATTCTAGTCTCAGCTTAAGGGCGAACGGAGTATACATTCTTTGAATATGACGACAGGCTAGGTAAGGACGGGGCCCTGTGCCATGCTGGTGGTAAACTTCACAACGTGCGGATGCGCTTACAAGGCGTACGATGCCGCGAACTGCCTGGACATGCACCGCATTTTCATCGAAAGTACGTAGTTTTGTTTGATGTGAACTTGGAATAAGGAGCCGAGCTTACGATGATGACGTTTAGCCAGTACGTGCGGACTTTTTCGGCATTGGTGCAATTGCGCTACGATCAGAAAGTTTCAAAATGCCGCTTAGTTATAATGCAAAAAAATGTCGTGTCTCAACAAAAAAAAAAGTTGTATTGCGCAACGCAAAAATTGACGAGCGGCTCATGGAGTCACCTGTAGAAAAATTGCTACGACTTTGCGAACTATGGTAAACAACGCAAGGTTACCGTCATAATCTGAAGCCTGATGCAAGGATAAATAAAACAATGAACAAGCATCTCGCGGACGGCACAAACCGATGCCCCGGCAGCGGTGTCTCGGAGAGCTTCCACACGGGGGCTGCCGCCGACCATTTGCCGACTCGCGGGGCTCGCTGCGCGATACTCGCCCGTACTCGGCCGGGAGCGTTGAAAGTGCTCTCGAAGCGTAGAAACGGTGCGATGCAACGAAAGGCAAAGGGCATCTACACCACGAACGGGCAAAAGCCCATGTAAAGGCGTGTGCGGACGTAAACGGTAGAAAAGTGCCGTCGCTCGCCGCTATTAAATAATCCGCGGCCGTATCCCTATCCTGCTGCTTGTACTTTCTCTTACTTGACGGCTACTCCGTCTCGCCGGGCATGCCGACGAAACGATCTTCGGGACACGGCATAGGGCCGTCGAGTCAACCACCAGCATAATGCTTACCGGCGTTGTTGAGCGGAAGTTTGTTCACTAGGCCAACGCACAACCAAACCAACAGAACACGAATATCAAAGTCAAAGTACGTGCGGGTAACTTCAAGCTATTTCTGCCCCGCATAGATTTACATGCAGCGCTTTCACTTAACACCACGGTCACACACAATTATTTTTAACCCTGCAGCCACCTTAGCTGAACAAAACCTGTGAACAATGCCGCCTCCAAGAAATACGTTGTCTCGCTCGCCATTTTTGTTTGCTTACCTTATCCGGCTTTGAATTGGATGCTGGATCGGCTTTTTAGCAAAGTCTATCAACAGCTAGCTGGATGCTGGTTGAGGTACGTTGTAGTATAATCAAGAACTCGCAAATATATGGTTGTGCTACTGTGCTACTCTAAAAAAAAGAAAAAAAGAAACGTGGACAGCAAGGAAAGCACGACGTTTCGACGAAGAAAGAGGGCTTGACATGCTCTTTTGGCCAACCAGAAGCTGAATAGACTCCCCTAGCAGTGGTAGCGAGAAGCAGATCTAGTTTTAATAAGCGCGTAAGAGTTAAATGTAGTAACCCTTTCTGGTTGAAAATAAGGTTCACGTGATCTTTCAATTATGATCATGCAGAAAGATGTAAGAAAAGAATGTGCTGCCCAAACTTTGTCTTCCTGGCTGTGTTCCAAATCCTACCCTAATGGATCCGAGTTACTCTGGCAGGTAGTTTCACTTGACAACACAGATTGAAAAACGCTGGACGCGGATAGGTTTTCGAACGCATAGGCACGGAACCATTGCCCCCGAGTAAGATCGAGTAAATTTTCGAACATGGCCAGTGGAGCACTGCAACATGGAGTGCTCCACTGGATTTTGTTCTTTTCTTCCACTTCTTCATCTGACACCCTGATAAAATTATGCTTTGTGAAAACATGATGAGGGACTTGTCAGTGTCAAATGCTGCACCAATGACTTTCGATGACGCCTCAGGAGTGCCTTCACAGGAATGTCTGAATGCAGCATACATATGAAACACAACCATGTGTCATTTTTTCTGCAAGAGCCTCCAGTGCCTTGGAGATGTTATTATTCCAAAATATGTAAAAGCAAGTGCTGAGGAGATGGGACGTTGTTCAATGTACTACAGCCCCAACTTTTGGTTGGACCTATTATTTTCTATGTCAAGTTGCATCTTTGCTTGTCGTTTCTGCACATCCCTTCTTTGGGCTCTTTCGGCATTACGTCATCTGGTCCTAGGACTGTGTGTCAGGAACCTTTCGGCAAGATAAATCCGGCCCTGTCATCTTCGCCAGTCTTGGTTTGCCGTACTTTGTAACATGTTAAGAGCGCAGCGGAAGCTTCACCTAGAACCTGCAATTGTTCCATTCCACCGCACTTCGGGATGGTGCATGGTTGCACTATCAAGATTAAAACAAAAAGCGCGAGCCGAGAGTGGAGGTTCCGCTGCACCCTTAAACTGTCACTGACTCAGCGGCGTAGACTTTCCATTCTCCCGGGAAGGGGGGGGGGAGGCACGTTACCTTTCTCCAGAACTGGAGATTGAAGCTAAAGAAAGCACGCTGGGATTCCATTTCCCATGTATTTTGTCAATAAAGGCAACTTGGGCGTTATTGTGTTTACATGCCACTACTAGAAGCTCGTTACATGGCATGTAAACAGCGTTTTGGTAAAGATCATGGCCCGGGCCCGAGGGGGGGGGGGGGGAGGGGGCACCGGATCTCGCCAGGGGGGCACGAGCCCCGATGCTCTTCCGAAGGTTACGCCTATGCACTGACTATACGACTCCAATGCACCCTTTCAGCTGGCATGCATCAGCTGATGTTCTCGCTTTTGTTCGGTCGCATGTGACTCCAAACGGCACTCTACGACCAATTGCATATGCATCTCGCATTCTTACTCAAGCTGAATAAACATATAACTAGGGCCCTGCCTTTTCAGAGTTTATTTTTGAGCAATTATTGAGATTTTCAGTCGAAGAGTTCATTTATTTTCGTCGCTCGTGTGGAATGCTTACTGAGATCAATGAACATCATCAAGGTAGCAATGGTTTTGTGGAATGCTTACTGAGATCTATGAAAGGCTCTCTCTAAATGGCTCCTGTTACCACATTAAAAGGGCTATAGAGCAATCGTAACGTGGAAGTATTTTGCAGCTTGTAAATTGTATATTGTTTATCTTGCCACAAAGGATAATAAAAGCATATCTTTCCTTTGAACAATTGAATACTGGTGAGTAATTGCACAGCAAAAATGGAAATATTTCCCGCTCTGCAGCCGTACCTGGCGGCCATGAAAACCAACGAAGAGCGGTAGTGAGAGAGAGTAAATGTCCTTGCCCAGGTAGCACGTCAGAGGAATGCCCAACTTTGGCAAAGGTCTGGCAAACATAAGGGTCCAACTTTGGCGCAGTTAGGTTTTTGCACCATGGCACTCATCTGTGCCGAAGTATGGTGCCTAACTATAGCCTTAGTTGGGTAATCCTAGGGCATGCCAAAGTTTGGCTCTTTTCTGGTACGCCAGAGGAGTGCCAAAGTTGGTGCCGCACTTGAGCCTTAACTGCCATAGTAAATCCTAATCTGGGAATTCGGGGCATGCCAAGGTTTGGCGTTTCTCTGGTCCGCCAGAGGAGCGCCAAAGTTGGTTCCATACTTCAGCCATAACTGCCAGAGCAACGCCTAACTGGGAATTCGGGGCATGCCGAGGTTTGGCGTTTCTCTGGTCCGCCAGAGGAGCGCCAAAGTTGGTGCTATACTTCAGCCATAACTGCCAGAGCAACGCCCAATTTCGGTATTTGGAACTTGCCAAAGTATGGCTTTTCTCTGGTTTTGGCCCAAAGATGCCAGATGAGAGCCGAACTATCAGAAAATGAAGCCTAACTTTGGCACTTGTTTGCCGATTTTTTGCCCCAAAAAGTCCAGATCTCAGCCGAACTACAAGGAAGTAAGCCTAACTCTGGCATATTTGTGGCAATTTTGGCCCAAAGGTGCCAGATGACTGCCGAACTATAGGAAAGTGAAGCCTAACTTTGGCACTTGTTTGGCGATTTTGGCCCTAAGATGCCAGATGTCAGCCGAACTACAAGCTACTAAGCCTAACTCTGGCACATCCGTGGCGATTTTGGCTCAAAGGTGCCAGATGAGAGCCGAACTATCAAAAAGTGAAGCCTAACTTTGGCATTTGTTTGGCAAGTATGGCCCAAAAATTCCAAATATCAGCCGAACTACCGGGCAGTAAGCCTAACTGTGGCATTTGTTAGGCGATTTAGGCCCAAATATGCCAGATGACAGCCGAACTACCAGGCAGTGAAGCCTAAATCTGGCACTTGTTTGGCGAATAAGGGCCAAAATACCCAGACTCTTGCCAAGGAAGGTCAGGTTTGGCTCTACTTTGGCTTTTTCGGGCTTTTTAATGCCCTAAACTCCCAGACAAAAGCCAAATTTTGGCCCAGAACTCGGTGCTACCTGGGTGGGGAGAGCATATCAGAGCCCGTGCATCCCCACAACGACGTCACTGAGCACATCATTTGGTGAGATGAGGGGTGCAGGAAACTTCATTCTATTTCTTTTTTTCTAATAGAAACTAGGACACAGGCAAAACCGGTTTTCTGTTCTTTACTTTTGAAGTGTCGAAGAACAACCCGCACAGTTACTTGTCCATTCTCCGGAAATCATTGCATAAGAGTTTGTTTTGTTGTTTTATTTGTTTAGGTTTGTTGGCCTACTTCATCACGTCGGATGCGACTACTTGGGGCTTTCCTGCCTTTTGTGGGTCGCGGGTCTGAACAGTTTGCACACCTCTGGTCTAGGCCATATTCCTTGGTTCAGATGTTGTAGAACAATTACACAGCATTACTTCCTTTTCTATAGCTCAATAAAGTTGGTCGTAGTATGCATCAACCATGATCACTTTGTGTTTTGGAGAAAGAATAGAAGTAGTGTCCAGAAGGGCTCAGCCTAGCATGTATTTTAAGCCACAGTCTTATCACGTGAATTTTTGCATAACTTTGCATATGTAACCAGACTGCTAATGTTCTTACACTCGCAACCTGTCAACAAGGAGCTCTCTCTCACTGGTTGAAGGCCACCACCCCCTTTTCATATTCTACGGTGCTTTTCTTGGTCTCTTAAAAAAAACGATGGTTCCCAATGATCAAACTGTATCGCATGTTAACGTATCTCTTCTTATTAAGTCGGTACACAGAAAGCAAATCATTAAATTCATTTCTGTGGTAATACTCTTCAATGACAACACATGCATTTTATAATCGACCACATACGCATGAAAGTGGTCATCAAAAAAATCGTTTTCAAGGTTGTGGCAACAATGAACACCCTCTCATTAGAGATGGCAATCATAGTCACTTCAGCAAAGTCTGGGAGGTCATCATGAAAAGCCGTCAGAGGAAGAACACATTCTTTTCTAAATGTCCGCTGGGACATGGTGACACTGTTCACTGTAGTGAGTTGTGCACTCCAAAGTTCCAGCTCGTGAAGTCTGTCTTGCAGTAACTCTGGCAGCTCTTCAAAAGGCACCCACTTGCATCCTGTTGTGGTGATCTGTTCTTTTGGCTGGGAGAGATGATACATCTCGTAGAGCTGATGTCTGGTGCTTAAAGTACGACATATGTTGATGAAGTGGCGGGTTTTTCGGGCAAGCGACTCAAAGTATTGATGTTTTGCTTCGAACCTCATTGATGACAGCTTGGACAGTGGCCGGTACAGCCGAATCAAATGAGGGTAATGAATCAAGTAGTGCATCTTGGGGATGACATTGACCTCAGGAAAGACTTGTGTAAACGCACTATAGAAGTCGCTGATCAAAACCTTCAAGTAGGGGATCGTGTTGGTAGTGAGCTGAAGGCCACTTACAGTGTCAACAATTCTCCTCAGAGCGAGATACACACTGTATGCATCATTGTCCTTTGGCACAACATCTCCTACCAGCAAGAAGAAGAAACGTAACAGTAACAAGCATAGCTTCTCCGCTGCCGATCCCTTAATGCCGAAATTTCCCATAATGCTTGGACATGACAGAGGTGGTGGCGTAGACTTTTTGTCATTATCGTGAAGCTCAAACGCCTCGAGTCTCTAATTTAACAACTTCAAAGTGAGCATACATTCGGAAACAAGTCTCTTAATCACATGCTTCAGTACAAATGGGATTACTACCTCATGCAAATCGTGTATTATATCTGGTGGCAAGCTTTGTGTTGCCTAAAACAACCGAACTTCAGTCACGCAGCTTGGGCCAAACACCCCGTAAGTGGAGACAAGACTTGGGTCACTTTCAACCAAGAGCACATGTCGGGCATGGAGAGATGGTGTATGTAAGACAAATTGACTTTCGTCCCACTTGTCGTTCAGATCGCTTTTGATAGCGAGACAGAACCTGCATTTAGAGCCACATGAAAAACACTCCCTGAAGGCCCCAATTTGGTGACTTGACAGGTTGTCACCGGTGACACAGAACAAAGAACCATGCACTGTTTATTGTTTATGCGGATCCCCTCAGCTTTAATCTTCTGAAGCTCCCCCAGTGAGTGGTTTCAATATTTTTTTTTGGTCCATGCTCTTTTTCTATGGCGCTCTTGACAAAGAGAACAAGATGCTTGTCTGATGTTCTTGAACGACAATTGGTGGATGTGTTCAATAGAGTAAAATACAAAGCAAGCAACTTGTGGACACCTCTCTTGCTTCCAATGGGATTACAAACTTCAAACTCATCAAAGTACAGTTGCAGAGCAACCGACTTCTCACGGCGACCATTGTTGAACACATTCTTGTTCCTAAACAATTGCCCGTCACACACATCCTGGAGCAGCTTGGAATCCTCTGTAATATCTAATGCCTTGTAATGCTCCTTTAATTTCGGAAGGGCAGTGATGGTTTTGCTGACTGGTATATACTCAAAACTGTCCTTCTTACCATGGTCTTCACCTCTGTCCAAGGCCACTGTGACAGGCGCGACGTAACCAAGCATGCTTTTCTATGATGTCTCTCGCCCTGATTTGCTAGTCATTTGATTGAAAGGTCTTGCATTGATTTGCCCCAACTTCTCTTTGTAGATGTCAATATATGCAATTAGATCATTTCAGATCTCATCAATTGTTGCTTCGGTCAAGTGCCTTTTTTTCATTTTAGCAGCAGCAGCGACAAAGTTTCAGCAGGGCCACGAGTAACAGCTTCCAAACCGCTTTCTGATGTTCCCGGCATGTCATCTGCAATGCCACTGCCTACACAGCTGTCGTCCTGAGGAGCAGTCAGAGCAGAGAAACCTTTGGGTGTTGAGGTCCCTTGCTCCTCAGGAGCGCTACGAGGGGCACAGCTGTCAAAACAGTGCTGGTGATGTCGATTGACATGCTTCTTAAATGAAGAGTACAACCTGAATGTCTTCGCACAGCCTTCTAAGCCACACAACCAATCACCTTCGTGGCTGTGCCATGTACCAAAGTGCCGGAAAAAAGCCTTTAGGGAAGGAGCTTTATGATTGCACTTAGTGCACACAAAGGCGTATACGGATTCCATCTGTAAGGTAAAATGAGGGAACATAGTAATGTTGGCAATCAACTTCATGTGTAGAGATTTAGCAAATAAGTATTGCTGTGGTTGTCTGCTATCTAAAGGCTGGCTTCACACATTTGTGTCGGATCTGTCTGCAGCAACCAAAACAAGAGGAGCGATGGGTCACCCTCACAACCATTACTCATGATTGCTTCACAAACCTATACTTCTTACATAGCTTGCCAGACTGGTGTACAGCAAGTAGTTGACCGAATGTTTTCATTGTACGGGTCGCTGCCGCAGTCTTCACGTAAACAAAATGTACAGTCGCAGACAATGTAATGTGAAATGTACGAGAGACGACCTAACATCGGATTTGTAAGCTACGACATTCTTATTTACCACATAATTGTGGCTAGGTGGTAAATTTAATTTGTTATATTATATATATATATATATATATATATATATATATATATAGACTTGCCTCAGTCAAAAGTGAAAGGAAAACGAACATTTCTATGCATTCCAATGAAATAAAAAAACGGCGACCTGGTCCCGTTTGCTCGAAGCGCTAACCGCAGCTAGAGTTAGCCGCAGTGCCTAGGAGAGGGATTTTTTTAATCACGTGGCCGGTTCGGTAGGGATGCGGGGAAACATGGCGGTGCCACGGTGAGTGAGCGGAATACCACCTAGAAGACAAGGCCTGCGCACGACGTTTTGTTAGTAGCAGAGGCTCTGGTTAGTAGATCCCCGACCCGCTCCAAGCGGCAAACACCGCGAAGCTTGGCGAAAGATTAATCTCTCAGATGCAATTCACGACAGAATTCTCTTAGGCAGATAAAACATCGCAAATACTGCAGAACACTTCATTTGTGAGGTTTGGGGGCTTTTCGGAGCGCGGGCGAAAAGTGATCCCAGCGCCCAGAGCTCGGAGCCTCCGCTAGCAGACGAACTCTCTGCAACGCATTGGTTTTGCCTATTTCCGTGCGAGGAGACCAATGAAAAAAAAAAAAATGTCACGGGTATTCGCTTTTTTGAATGTTGAAAAATAGGTGCCACCTCATGAGTGAAGGACATTTTCTTCGCGTGGGGAAGATGTTAGAGCTTTCAGGTTGCAATTTCGGGCTCTCCTGAAGAAAACACTCTGTCACAACTTATGTAAGCGAGACAAAACACGAATGTACCTTCGCAGTTTTTTCTTTTTTAAAAAAAAGGGAAATGTACAAACATTTTAGAACGTAGCTACGTTTCAACTTTACTGCTCCTATCAATGAATTCGTTTCGTTGTTGCAGTTCCCGTTTCTCATGAATGTCTTAATTGAATTATAACCGTTTTGTCGAATAGGATGAAGAAGCAAAAGGCAATTTCGAACCACGTACGTTATTGCGATGTCAGTATGCTCTGGAAGAAGTCGATTGTGCACATGCAAATCTGACGCTAATGCTGAAATTATTAAAAGCGGAGTTACAAGAAAAGCAGGCTTCTTGCACGTCCAAAAGAAAAAAAAAAAAAAAAAAACACGAGGAGAGCATCGTAGTGCATATAAAGGTGATTTCGGTCCGGGACTACCAACGTGTTCGTCGTCTTCTACAAGAGGGAATTGTAGTAGACCGTTTCCGCAGCCCGCTAAGCACCCGCTAGCGCTTCGTAATCCGCCACAAGACCTTGAACTATGCAGACAAGGCTGACGGCGCGCGTGCGCAGCTGCGGCGTTTTCTTCGGGGATACCGTAGCGGAGGAGAAAAACGATCTACTACAACTCCCTAATAATAGCAGGAACCGGCCTTTGGACCGTCAGCAACTCCTTCCAGTTTTGAAAATCTAGTTTCTTTTTATTTTTGAGGAGACGCTACGCTGTCGCGTTCTTTCTTCCCCCTGCTTTTATGTTGCTGTTTTTCTCCTCTTTTTGTTTACTCGACGTTCGACCATCGCGTATTTTGTTTTGCCTTGTTTGGCTTAGTTTTTGCTCTCTTTCCTTCACTTCGCCGCTTACCGCCAGTCCGTCTGCTACGCTGTGCCCGGACATTTTGAAGGCCGTCTGTAACATTGTCGTTTTTGTTGTTTTCTTCCACTGTCGTCTGCGATAACCTCCTATTTTCGCCTTCGATTGAGATTCTAATCCGAAATCTTCATATGTGCTTTTTTGTATTTATTAAATATATTAAAAAGTGCAGGCTCGTTATACATTTATGTTCGAATTTTATTTGCCTACGCCGGCACGTCTGCTATGGGTCATCGTTTGTTGATCAACCGTCCGCCTTCGGGCATACACCAGCGCATACTTGGAGATGGCAGGCATGTCAAAGTTTTTGCGGTGTGTTAGAAAATCCTTCTTCCGCTTCCCGAAGCCCGAACAAACGTGAGTAATTAAGTTGCTGTAATATTAAAATTAAGCTAAAACAAACCGCTAAAAAAAAGTGAAGCTCTTTTTTATATGTTACATGCTTTCCATTTTTTTTTTTAATTTTTTTTTCAATAACTTGGCCGATTGAGTTAGGGCAGTCCACTTTCCAAAGACGTTGCCATGCCGAAAATTATCGCGGTCATTTAGTCTTAAGAATGGCCAGAATCGAAAGACTATCTAAAAAATGCGGCGAGGTCATTGCTCATGCTTTGCGATTTAAGAGAGGTAAGGCAAAGCGAAAGCCTCCTGTACAATCCTTGCTGACTAACGCGCCCGATATTGCAGCTCCAACGACAAATTAGTTTCAAAGCGAGCGGCGTTCACTCACTGTGGCACCGCCATGTTTCCCCGCATCCCTACCGAACCAGTCACGTGATTAAAAAAGTCCCAATCCTAGGTACTGCGGCTAACTTTAGCCGCGGTTAGCGCTTCGAGCGAACGGGCCCTGGTGGACACCGTTCTTATACCCTTTGTTCGCAATGGTTTTTTCCCGACAGCAACTTTTTTTAAAAGGATCTCCTGCACATCAACACTGCGCGCACCATGAAGGACCACTTGCGGCTGTGCGGCATCAATGACTTGCCGTGGGTTCCAGAAGGCGCGGACCTCAACATTATTGAGAATGTGTGAGGCCGAATGAAGGCAGCCATGGCCTGCTTTACAAACGAAATAAATTATATAAAGACCACGTCGTTTCGCCGCGCTAATATGACAGCTCTAACTAGCCTGTAACTTTACCGTGAGTCTTTAGTCCTTTTCACGCAGTCGCCTCGAAGCAAAACGAAACTTAAATCGTTGATAATATTGCGCGTCGCTCTTGTCTTGTTGAGATTATAGTATTGGACATTCCTTTGCGTGTGGCTTATATTATTGTTGGGGACATGTTACTGAACAGTCCTTCGCATGTCGCTATTATACATGCAGCTGTTATTTTATTACATGACGCGCCTTTGATCTACTACTGTGGATACCGTTCCTGGTTTCTTACTCTTAATGCCCTACAAGAAGTGTGGGAAGAAAAAGGAAAATTTACCGTCCTGTAGTAGCGACACATCCAAGAGGTCTAATTATTTTCTTATTTATTTTCTCTAATGGAATATTTAGAAGTTACAGACTGCTGTCCGAGCTCTGACACCGCGCTGTCTGCGCACTAAGGTTTTGTGCACGGTGGTTCTGTCGGTTCTGTTCGTTTTTTTATTATTTTGTTTTCTTCTTTTTTCATCTTGACTAGTCTTGGATTCTGGCCGGTTTGACAGTCGGCAAATTGGATGACCGTATGTACGTCGTCGTTCTGTAGATAAAATAAACGATATTATATAAAAGTGCGTTGCTTAAAAACTGTTTTAAAGTATTATTATTTTTTTAGTATGTCTTTCATTGTTATCATTTACGACCGAAATAATGTGGCGTAAACTCGACGGCAATGTTGGGGTGAAGTGCGTGGCGTGAAAGAAACGAAGCAGAAGCGAAACTAAACTCATCGGACCTACCAGCAGCAGTCGTGAGTCGCCAACGATGCCGCACTACCTGATCATCCTTGAAACCGGAGAGAAAAAAAAACTACAGTTCAAGGATGGCACATATGAAGAACTCCGCAACCTTAGGACAGTGACAGCTTTCCACCCGGAGCCGACTTTGGTGAGTTGGAGTTCGTCATGACTAGTTACTAATATTGACCAAGTTTTTACATATTACACATTGGTGCATACACTTCTAGTTTCTTGTAGCAAAGCCCTTCTTTTGCGTTAACAAAGGGGAACACTTATGGAATGCGATCCTCATGTGTGTAAGCGAAAATGTAATCCTGGTTCCAAGCCTTAATAATTTTGATTTATTTAATGTTTATAACCAGGACACGGGCATTATAGTGGGAGTTCAAAACGCCCTGGGTGAGGGATGAGCAGAGGGTGGAGAGGAGGTGCCAGTCACTGCCAGCTAAAATTTTCGGGGGGGGGGGGGGGGGCAGGATCGGTTCTGGTCCTGGTCCTGGCTACCCGCTACATGCCTGCATTACTCCTATGGATATCTGGTAGGTAACTAAATATAGAGGTCATATCAATCAGCTTACAGTTTATTCTTTTAATTGTAAAGTATGATCATTAGTGAAACTGAGTACATTAAAAGAAAAAGCATTGGTTTATAATCAAAGTTTCTGTCTTACTAGATTCAGATATTTGATGAAGATCTGGAGGACTTTATAGACATTGATCCAGATTACCTGGTTCAAGACAAAGCCGAAATTAAAGTTATTCGCAAAAGAGAAGCACTTCGTGAGGTAAGTGAGCGGTACAATCTGTACCCGAAGGAAATTTGTTTCGAATATAATGACATTTTATCGTTAGTATAATATTCTTTTCCAAAACTTCTTTCATTTTGGTTCACAATACTTCAGAGATACACCACTATATAATAACTATTTTCTTATTTTTTCTACTACAGATAATTACCATGTTTAACCCAGTTTACTAATGATAGCTACTGAGAAAGATTGGCACATTAACAGCGTGTATTCCGTTATACCAATATTAGGTCAGTTACATGCTCACTTTACATGCAAGTTGTGTATGAAGTGATGAGACATCTCACGTTAAGTGGGGCCTGCTTTATAACTCGTTTTCAATGTTATCCTGTAGCCAGGTTGTGAGGGTGTTTCACATGCTTTCTCTAAAACTGTTTTAAGCATATAAAGACATGCCAGTAGCACATCGACAGTGCTTTCACAGCATATTCTTTTTATGCTTACCCCTCCTTTCCCCATTTGGATTGAATCACATATATGTAAAGCGGCGTGTTATTCCACAATTCATTGCTGTGAAAAGCTTTTATTCAGCATTAACAGCGCAGTACAACATTGCGCTGAGAGGAAGTACTTTACATGGCTTGCACGTGACGTCATATGACATCATATCCGACCTTCTTGCTGGTAGCAGAAGTCTGCTGTTAATGCAGTAGAAGCTGCGCTCACTTTTTTCCGCTTGCTCGCAACAATCTTTTCCGGTTTGTAGAGTACGCTTCAGGGAGTTTGGCCACCAAAGAGGAGGACCGAATTACGTCAGTGCCTATCTGTAGAACAGAAACAGCAGCTTCAGAATCCAAAACCCATAGTCTTGTGTGGTCATGTTACAATAAAAGATATAGTTTGTTCTTGACTGCACCAGTCGGAATTTCATCGAACACCAGCTCCTTGCTGCGCCAGTGTCCCTTTTTGAGGTGGATTAGACTGGTCACTGAAGAGACATCATCAGAATCCCCCTTTTGTACCAAGTGCACCATTCATTAGGAATATCAGTAAAGTTATATATATAATCATCCATAAGGCAGTAATAGTATTTTTAATCGTCTTAGTAGTTATTTACACAATAAATTAGTTTATTTATGTATGCTTTTGTACGTAATTGTAATTTAACCCTCTCATCCATCACGTCCACACATCAGGACAGACGTTTTTGGTATTTTTTTTCCTCAACAGAATATGTTCTCATGCCTTGCCTTCCTGCATGGTGTCCTCAAATGAGGACAGCAAAAGCTTTCCTAGACGGCCGACAGATGGCAGCACTTGCCGGATCTCGCAGAGAGGGCATCGTACCTGGTCTTCATTTATGGAGAAGCCATATGCAACAGTTCGTAAAAGTAATTATTTTTTACTAGGAAAACTTTGTATAAAAATTCCAAGGAAAATTGTTTTCAGATTGTTCTAGACAAGCTTTATGTATTAGCAATGAACGTTTTAAAATAGTTTCTGCCGATTCTTCCTTTTGATGCTCGCTATATCTGTCCTCATATAGGAACACCATGCAGGAACACTGCTTTGCTCTCATTCCACTTCGCGGGCTTTCCGGCATTTGCGCGCGAAAAACTTTGAGCTACGCTTGCATATTTTGTCTTACTAACTCTTCAGTGTCTTATTAGATATCATGCACTCATTTCTTTCACCTAGATTTCTCAAAGCAGAAACGAAACCAGAGGAGATCACTTCGAAGTCAGTGACTCAACTCAACACAGTTAGGAAATTTCGTCTTCAGGTATTTCTTTTTTTCGTGACCTTAATATTGCTAGCATATAAAGGAATCTTTAAAAAACTAGCTGCACAGCACATTAAGTGCATCATACTACACCTGTGGTGCTCCATTATGTTACCTTATATTAGTTTCATAAATAATAACTTTCACAAAGTAAGATATAAGAATATACCTTATGGTATACATGCGGCTTTGTTCTCAGATAATGTTGGTGGTTAAACAGCCATGCTACTATTATATGAGAAAACGAAGCTATCAAACTGATTGTTGATTTCATGAAGGTAGCATACAGATTGTTGGTTTCATAAAGCTAACATGCAGGTTGTTGATCTTAATTTCTTTTAGCGCTACTATCCCACAGCTATCAGTAATGGCATCCGTGCCACTTGAGGACAAGAATGACTACTTTAAGTTTGTCCTACCTGATTTCAAGCACTGGGAAAGTGTAATCAGCAAAGGAACTCCCCTATCTGGAAAAGCACGGAGGTACATTGTGTCACAACTCTTCCAAGAGTGCTTTAGGATAACCTGGTAAGCTTGTCTTACTGTCCTGTCTGGTTATAAAACATTTTACACACATGCAGCCTCAAAGGACATTACATACATTCTGCAGAATGTTCTCCCGGGCTGATGGAATAAGCTTGCTGTTCAAAGAATTCAAGCTTGTATATTCTGATAAGGCCCTGTTGAAAAACAGAGGGGGGGGGGGGGGTACTAAAACTGACATTTATTTGATGGTATCTATTTGCAACGCCTCTACCGGCGTTCTGTGGAATTGCTACTGAAGAAATACCCTCGCTTCAGTGACTGCACAGATGAAGATGGACAGGTAAAGAAGCTATTAACTTAAAACAAATATTCTGTATGGCAAGAAAAGAGTGTTGAAGCTCTTGGCATTTCATTCACTACAGCAGGCTTGGATTGCGCAGATCTCCAACAAATCCAGAAATATGAGAAGGAAAGCATCTACAGCATCCGTGAAAATCCAGGAGATGCGAGACAAGTTCGGCACAAAGCGTCCGAACGGTCAGGCTCAGCAACGCAGGAAAAACCTGTGTCGTTTGCACGTAAGCTTGACCGATTTTACTCTGGTCACTCATTGCTGTTTCTGCTAACATGAACATTTTAAATTATAAAAGACAAAAACAAAATGAAGCTTATGAAGAAAATGAGACACAGCAATGCCAATACCATAATTGGAAGCCAGAGAGGTCATTAAAAAATTACTTCGCTTATGGTGAATTTCAGCATACCACATTTACTTGGAGATAGGTAGATTCCGATTAGAGGTAGATTCCTATGCGGAGGGCACGTTCGTTTGATTCTTGCGCAGGAGATAGTGGTGACGTCAGAACGCCGAGCCCTGATTGGCTGATCGCGAGCCCCTATTTGAGCCTCGTCTGCTCCTTTGCAGCGGAGTCTGCTCGCAACGTCGTCTGCGTCCGTCTTACCTTTCCTGCGACTTTCGGAAGTGCAGGTCTTTACGAGCGAGCTCGACTTCGCCTTTCAGAGAGGGCAGACGAAATAACTCGAGCGGTACGTTGCTTTTGTCTAACAACTAGCAGACGCGCATTAAGGAGAGAAGTCATAGGACTCACAGGCGATGTGTCCCGAGGCGCCGTGGTTTGTTTGCTAAGAGCCGAGAGTGAGGGTGGTCAGTGTCCGCAAGTTCCCTCCCAAATGCTTTTTCCCTCCTTTGGTGTGCGGCGAGCCTCTTCACTCTTTAACGGCGTCGGCGGGTTGGCGCAGTTAACGTCGTGTGCTATACGTCTGCTAGTCAAAGCAATAGCTGCTTTAGCTCTCCTGCGTCTGTTAGAGATTCACCGCTTTTTCACCGATGAAAGCGCGGCCTTCGAAAAAGATTTGTTTGTCCTTTGTCCCTCTTGTTCCCCTTCTCCAGGGATTATTTTCGTCATTCTTGTCCAGCACGCTTGCACCTTTGCATTTAATTGCATTATAGAAATAAATACTTCTTGGTGTCAACAAGTCTACGGCATAACTTCTGCGATACGTTCGACGCCGCTCAGGTAGTTCGATCTATCTTGCTCGGATTCTCTTCCACACCCAAGTAGCACAACTCGCCGGTTTGGGACTGGGGCGGTACCGGTCTGCCGGCAAGATCCTACTGGGCCGACGCTGGAAACGCCCCACGGGGCGACAACGGGCCAGTGAGATTGCCAGTCACTGGCCAGTGACTGGGACTGACTGGGACGCCCAGCATCTGGGCGTCCCAGTGGGTTCCCGGGATGCTGCCAGCACAAATCCCCAGCGTAGTACCAGAAATACGGTACGATGCCAGCAAGACCCCAGGCTAGCGGCCTCAAACCATACAGTTCCCGGTCTTGTTTTGTCCCAGCGAGTTCCCGGGCTGCTGCCAGCAAAAATCCCCGGCGTAGTACCAGCAGTACCGCAAGATACCAGGAAGACCCCAGGCTAGTGGGCTAAAACCGTACAGTTCCCGGTCTTGTTTTACAGGCTAACATTTGGTTTTGCGTGCAATTCACACCTGAATAGGAATGACGTTCATAACAATTTTAATTTTACAAATAATGAGTAAACAATTATTTTGCGCTGTGCATGGAAGTACATTTCTTGCATAGGTATACACCTTTTTGGTAAAGCAGCTGCCACATCCACCTGTCACACATTGATGGGAGTTAATGAAACATACAAAATTGTTACCGTAATCGTTTATTGTCAGTTACAGTGAAGCTACAGCTCGGCTGATAATCATGGGCTCCAGAGGAGTGCGCTGGATGTAAGAGGCTGCATGTCACGGGCCCAGGAAATTTTCTTCACACTTCTCAGGCAGCTGGTGGTGCAAGTCGACCATGCACCCGGGAAGGCGAGTCCTTCATTACAGCACCTGTAAAGAGAATCGATACCAAGTATAATGACAGGGTAAATCAATACCAGCTGCATGTGATAATCCAAATATTCCAAACTGGGGTGAGGGGCATGAGTCAAGCAGCCCATGTAAAAGGAAAACTTTTTGTAGCTAATGCACTAATTGTCCTTATTTTATTTTCTATCTGGAAACTATATCCCAACAAAAATACTTTGATTGCCCTAAGGGACACATCAGTAACAGCACACTGGATGACCAAGGGGCAAAATGGTCCAGTTATCTCATAGTCAAAAATTAATGTGCTATCCGTATGGAACAGGCCCACTTTAGAGAAAGGCTTGTGGAAATCATCTATTTTAATTCAAAAGGGCATGTCGAGAGACAAGCGAGCTTGGTGGAGTAGTTGGCATGCAGTTTTTGTCGTTCGTCACGATAGGTGCGCGATCTCGGATATTAACATCCAGCATTTTTAGGTAAATATAGCGATTCATTAGTCTTCCTGAGACATTGACAAATCATATCCTTGACATATACAGCTCACAGTAATGGAAGCAGCATTTGAACTTTTTGTAGCAGATTCTGTAGCATTCAAAATACTAGTATGAAGCTGCGGCTAACGCTTTTAGAACAGATGCAAATGAAAAAAAAAAAGAAAGAAGTGATTGCATATTTAAATGATGTTGTCTGTGATAATAATTTCCAGTTCCTCTTTGATACTAGAGCATATTACTTATTGCCATTTTGTGCTAAAAATAAATAGGATGCAAAAGGAACAGATAGCCTTCTTTATTTGAAATAAGGCTCTGGTCAGAGCGGGGTTCATTTAAAACCAGTACTAAAAATGGTTGAAAAATATATCATAGCCCAACCCTTCTACTGCGATAAAGCCTCCCTCAAATCCCCGTTCTACATTCAGTGTAGAACGGGGATGGGAGTGTACAGTGGTTGGTATATTGAGGTTATATGTATGGGGCATCTATTTTCTAAGTAATATTGTTTATCTGGTCAATTTTCTTCCATCACAAACTGACACAAAGTTCTAGATACAGTGGAAAGCAGGAAGGAGGAGTGTGATCCAGACTTAGTTTTGCACAAGCTATATGGCAACTGACTTCATCCTCTTAGAATTTAGTAGAGTGGATCTGGGTATAATAATGTCTAGCCCGACAATACTGCCAGGAGCACATGTCTAAAAACCTGTCAGAAAGGGGTAGAGGAAGTTTGAGTAATAATTTCTGTATTACGATGAGCAGCTGCTCATACTGAGAATTGATGTGAGCAATGTCGGCCATCCCTCCGCCATCCCTCCGCCTGCGTAAACCGCCCCCTATCAGAAAAAGTTTTAGCTGAGCGCTTTTTATGGCCCGCTCCGCTAAACCACTGAGCGAGAAAGCCACCAGGCATGCGCATAACACTCAGCCGGCAGTGGCCTTTAGGTGCAGGAATTGTCTGCTCCAGCGGCATCTGCGCTCCGATTGGTCGTTGCTGACTGAGCGTTGAGTGCATGCACGTGCTTTCCTGCTGAGCGGAGCGGACCGTAAAAATGCTTAGCTACAACTATCTAATGTCTATGTCGCAGCCACAACTCCGAAACGTGCAGTCTCTTCTTCCCCGCTTGTACAATACACCAAAATTGCACTGGATACTGCTTTAGACTTGCTGGCATCTTTCACACTCACTCCCTGCAGACAGCTAGGACTGTCGGTAAACGAGGAAAAAAAAGTGTGAACACATAACATGCACGCCAAAACAAAACATCGATGGGACTATACAAGTTGTCAAGCAGCCTACGAGAATCACCCAGTCGGCAGCTAACACCCTTGATCTCGTATTGTCCTCTAGATCTGATTTCATTTCGGACATTACTTATTTGCCTGGTTTAAGCGACCATGCCCTCCTTTCATTTCACGTTAACCTGTCGAGACCTTTAGCTCCTAAAAAGTCGAAAACTTTTCGAAACTATAAAAAAGCTAATTTTGAAGCTATCAATAATGAACTATCAGCTTTCCTTGATATATTTTTGGAGGATTTCAATTTTCGTAGCGTACAAGCTAACTGGAATCTATATTTGGCGAAAGTTAACGAGCTAACCAATAAATACATCCCTACTTATACTGTTCGTCATAATCGTAACGCACCATGGTACAATCTTCACATCAAGCGTTTGTCAAACAAAAAAAAACGTCTTTTTAAATCAGCCAAGCGATCTTCAAATAATGACCGCTGGATACCTTACAAACAGGCTGCCGACGAATATGTCTCAGCAGTAAAAAAAGCCAAGGAAGAATGTCAAAAGCAAACGTTACCTTTAATGCTAACAACCGACACTAAAAAGTTCTGGCGCGTTATAAATCCGAAAGATGATAATAAAATAATCCTCATCGACAATACTGATAATGTAATCCCATCTAACCTGTGCGCGTCCACTCTTAATGAATGTTTTATACGCAACTTTTCAGAATCTGCGGATCCCTCTCTACCCTTCGTTCATTCGTACGATTACGCAGTAATGTTTCCCATATTGATTGAGCCAGCTGGGGTAGAACACATACTAAGATCATTAAAGCCTTCTTCTGCCCCTGGTTGTGATCTAGTCAATCCAAAATTCTTAAAAAGCACAAGTGTTTATTCCTCTATCATACTAACAAAAATCTTTCAGCAGTCACTCGACAATGGTTTTCTACCCGCGGAATGGAAAGTCGGGAAGGTGATTCCACTCCACAAATCAGGTAACAAGACCTCTGCACTCAACTACCGACCCATATCACTCACCAGTATCCCCTGTAAAATTCTTGAACATATTCTGTTTTCCAATCTTGCTAACTTTCTCGAATCGAATTCATTTTTTACATTCGCGCAGCATGGTTTTCGAAAAACTTACTCCTGTGAAACACAACTGGTGTCCTTCATTCATAAAATGAATATCATCCTCGACCACTCATCATCAGCAGATTGCATATTTTTAGATTTTTCCAAAGCATTCGATAAGGTCTGTCATAAGCTGCTGCTCTATAAACTGCTTCAACTAAACCTTGATCACAAACTTCTCACGTGGCTTGAATTCTTTCTTATTAACCGTTCACAATTTGTTTCAGCTAACGATCTAACATCCGAGCCGCGCAGTGTCCACTCTGGTGTACCGCAAGGCTCGGTGCTTGGTCCTCTTCTTTTTCTAATTTACATTAATGATCTCGCGTCAACTGTTTCCTCCCACATTCACTTGTTTGCTGATGACTGCGTACTTTTTCGTGAAATAACTTGCGATAATGACATAATCTGCCTTCAATCTGACCTCAACGCTATCTCTGTCTGGTGCGAAGCATGGCGCATGGAATTAAATATTAACAAGTGTAAACTAATGCATGTGTCCAGAAAACCTTGCCAATTGCCAAAATACTGCCTTAATAACATACCCCTCGACCCTGTATCCTCTTACAAGTATCTTGGCATTCATATTTCTCATGATCTGACTTGGACCGCCCATACCACATACGTGATTAATAATGCTAACCGGATGTTTTGATACCTTCGACGTAATTTTGCCCGAGCATCTTCGTCATTAAAACTACTGCTTTACACCACGCTAATCCGCTCTAAATTGGAATACGCCGCGTCAGTTTGGGATCCCAGCCAAGAAAACCTAATAAACTCACTCGAAATGGTCCAAAATAGTTCTGTTCGTTTTATACTTTCTAACTATAACCGAACCGCGAGCATAAGTTCAATGAAGTCTAGCCTCAGCCTGCCATCTCTCGCATCTCGCCGTAAAGCTTTTCGTCTCAGTCTCTTTCATAAATTGTTTTACCATTCACATCCGCACGACGAACTTATTTTACCTCCTCAGTACATCTCACCTCGGTTTGATCATGCTAATAAGGTTGGAATTCCATCAGCCAGAACTAACGCTTTCTTTCAGTCATTTCTGCCACGCACATCTGACGAGTGGAATTGCCTTCCTGCTTCAATAGCCACTATCGAAGACTCCCATCACTTCAAGAGCGCCTTAGATAACATTGTATGATTATATGCCATTTTTTGTTTATTTGTATTACCATTTTTGCTGTACTCTGTTTGTTTAATTTCTTCTTGATTGTTACCACTCCCCTCTCTAATGCCTTTGGCCCTGAGGGTATACTAAATAAATAAATACATAAATAAATAAATAAATAAAGTTGCTGCGACGTATCCGCCGTACGAGCCAGCGGTACAAGCCATGTTCCCCGACCGACGGAAGAAGGAAACTCCGCCGGGCCCTGCTTGTGTAATCGGGGGTGTCGGGTTGCTCTCCGTCGGTCGGGAAACATTGCTCGTACCGCTGGCTCGTACAGCGCATACATAGCCCGAGTCTGTGCGGCCGCGAAGTAATTGGAGCACTACGTCTACTCCAGAAGATCAACTTCGCTGAGGTGGAAGACCGGGTCTCCGAAATCAAGACGATTTTTGGCGAGTTGTTCAGGCCTGGATTAGGCCAAATGAAGGGACCACCAGTGCACCTGCACCTTCGCAAAGATGCAAGACCGAGATTCTTCAAGGCAAGATCTCTTCCCCACGCACTAAGAGACAAGATTTCAGCAGAGGTCGACCGTCGTTGCCAAGAAGGAATCCTGTCGCCGGTGGCACATTCTGAATGGGCGACTCCCATCGTGCTGGTAATGAAGAAAGACGGCACCGTGAGAATCTCTGGGGACTTAAAGTCACACTAAGCCCTGCCTGTGACATCGAACAGTACCCTCTCCCAAGAATCGAGGACTTGTTCGCATCACTGAATGGTGGAGAATGCTTTTTGAAACTGGACCTGAAGGATGCGGACCAACAGGTTCCCTTCGACAAGTCGTAAAAGAAGGTGGCAGTGATAAACACGCACCTTGGACTCTACTGCCACAACCCTATGCAATCGGCTCAACCCTGGCGATATTTCAGCGCAGGATGGAAGCACTCCTACGCGACCTTCCGGGGACGCAGGTGTTCCTCGATGACATTCCCGTGGCAGGACGTGAGGAAAAATTCGGGAAAAACTTAGAGAAAGTACTCAAAAAAATGCACAGCAGCGGTGTTCGTCTTCGAGAAGACAAGTGCGAATTCCGAAGGCAAGAGGTAACCTACCTCGGACACCGAATTGACCGTGATGGGCTACATCCTGAAGACCAGAAGCTAAAGGCAATCAAAGAAGCGTCAACACCAAGAAATGTGCAAGAGCTAAGGCTATTTCTTGGATTCTTCACTTATGATAGGAGCTTCATTCCCCGCATGTCAACAATGCTCAACCCCTTGTACGACCTACTAAAACTGAATGCGAAGTGGCAGTGGGACACGGCCCAAGAAACAGCGTTTTACAAAGCAAAGAACGCAATCCAGAACTGCAAATTTTTGGCTCATTTCGACCCATCGAAAGAAGTACTGTTGGAGTGTGATGCCTCGCCATATGGACTGGCAGCAGTGCTTTCTCACCTGAGCGGTGGCGTCGCGAGGCCAATTGCGTTCCGCTTCAGGACCTTATCGCCCGCTGAAAAGAACTACTCGCATCTCAAAAAACAAGCTCTGGCCTTGATCTTTGGTGTCACCGAATTCAGAGATTATCTCTTGGGGAGACAATTCACACTGGTGGCACACCACAAACCCCTCGTTGGACTCTTCAGGGAAGACAAAGCTTTTGCAGCAAAAGCGGCTAGCCGGATCTAGAGGTGGGCTCTGACACTTGGTGGATACATGTACAACATACACTTGGTGGATACATGTACATCATACGCCACAGGGCTTGGAGGTGCAACGGTAACGCCGACATGCTAAGGCGGTTTCCACTGAATGATGGAGGTCAATCACTGACAAGCCCAGAGCAAGTGGCCTTCGTGAAGCAACTGGAAACAGGACCACTTTCGGTGAAACAACTCGCGGATTTGACCGCTGCGAACACGGAGTCGAGTAAACTTCGAACGACTATCCTGGAAGGATGGCCAATTCAGCCACAAGATCCTACTCTCGAACCCTTCTGGACCCATAGAGCGGAGATATCGGTGGAGGAAGGACTTGCGGTGTGGGAGAGAAGAGTGGTAATTCCGCAAAAGGCAAGGCGAGCAGTGCTGCTGGAGCGACACGACGCCCACTCTGGCATGGCTGCAATGAAGTCCCTGGCCAGATCGCTCTGTTGGTGGCCAAACATGGATCGCGACATCGAAAACATGGCCCGAAACTGTCATCAGTGCCAGCAAGCGCAACCTATGCCGCCCTCAAGGGAGTCACTGTCGCGGCAAGCAGCGGCATACCCTGGTCAAGAATCAGATTGACTATGCGGGACCAGTCAACGGACAAATGCTGCTCATTGTAGTAGACAGCTACCCTAAGTGGATTGAGGCTGTTCCGGTGAAGAATGCTACTTCAGAGAAAAACGTAGAATTAATGCGAGGATTATTTGCTCATTTTGGAGTGCCATACTGCATCGTTTCCGACAATGTCACCGGACAACCTTTTAAAGACTTCACATCCCAGAGCGGCGTGCGACACGTTCGAACTGCACCATATTACCCTCAGTCGAGTGGACTTGCCGAACGGGCTCTGCGAACGGTGAAGTTGGCGCCGAAAAAGATTTTCGGCAAAGACCTACAAACAAAGCTGGATTGGTGTTCGCCGGTAAGCACGTCAAAAAAATCTCCGGCAGAACTCTTGGTAGGACGTCAGCTACGTTCGATATTGGACCTCATTAACCCAACGCGGCTGCAGAAAAAGAAAGAACAACAATCTCAGATCACCGCTGACAAACGACTTCAACGAGGAAAAACCCTGTTTATCAGCAACTAGGGATCGGGTTCCCGTTGAATTTCGGGAGTCGTAAATGAGACGAAGGCAGTGCGCATGGCAATCATTACCACACCAGACGGCGATGTTGTCCGACACGCCAACCAGATCAGGCTGAAGATTCCACAAATGGAAACGCCAACTTCTGAGGACGAATCATAGATGGACGACGTCGGCGTTCCCAAAACATGGATGGACGACGTCGGCATTCCCGAGGCGCCGAACATGCCAGTGCCAAGAAGGTCAACTCGTCGACGAGGGAAGCCTTTGCGCTTTCAAGCCACTTAATGTAAACCAAGGGCGGAGGACTGCTACGTACGCGCCGTACCAGCCAGCGGTACGAGCCATGTTTCCTGACCGACAAAGAGCAACCAGACACCACAGCTAGCCTGAATCAGATTAGTGTCACACTTGCTGAGCTTGAAGTACAGTCGTGATCTATATGAAGGTGAACAAGCAATCGTCAACTGCCCAGTACTTCGAGCACCATGCAGCAGCTGACTTGTAAGTCACCTGATAAGGAGAGAACGTTACCACGGACAGCAATGAGCAGTTCATAATCACCTGTTTACCTTCATATGGATCTAGTCTCTATCCGGCTAAAGTAGCCAGTGTGTGTGCAGCAGAAATGGCTGTATCGAAATCTCAAGAGGAGGAAACTTCACAACAGGCTTGGTAAGGTTTCACACTGCAAGTATGCCGATGCAAATTTCAATTTCTCAAACAAAAAATGCATTTCAAATTGTCATCCAGGACAAGCTGCTCTTACACAGCAGTATATATAAGGCAGCTTGCCATCAACAACCTTTGCAGACTGCCATGGACTTGAACCTCGGCTAAGCTGGTGATGCCGGAACAAATCGGCCTAGTCGATGCTAGCTTCTGTTCGGCGAGGGCTGCACTGAGTAGAAAGGTGAGAAATGTGATATCGATTATGTGAAACAAACAAAAGCAATCCTAGCATGCACAGTTCCCTAGAGGCACTGACAAATAAAAATCAAAGGTTGGGTCAATTATGTTAATGCAATATACTTCAAACGCGTACCATGAGTGCTGGCAAGACATTCGCTGCCTCCATTCAGATAAGCTTGTAAATTTACAAGCCAAATAACAAATAACTTAAAAGCTGAAATATATTTTGAGGGAACTACAAAAACCGAAGACTAGCTCTGCGAATATAGTGCTATCTAAAAACCATACATGAGTAGATTCGAATTACAGTGTCTCCCTTACAAAGAGTAAAGCAAAACAACTCAGTCTGCCGTGCCACTACACCAGAAACAATGGTATTGTGATATTGCCGCGAGCGCAGCAAACAAAATAGGCAGCGCGCTCGTGGCCTAACGGTTATCGCGCGTGCCTTCCACGCAGAAAGCCCAGGGTTCGATTCCTGACAGCGCCGCGTCTTTTATTTATTCTTCCAATTTAGATTTCTGGTAATTTCGAGAACCGTGTTGCTCGTTCTAGGTTAGAATGTTCTGCGCGCCGAATGTTCCAGGCCGAATGTTCCAGAAGCCCACGCGAGCACAAAAGGGGCTCCGCGTAACCAACCGGGCTCAGTCTCGCCCCAGCGTTCGACTCTGCGTTTACGCCGACTTTGACGCCCGCGACGCTCTGTTATTATTTTCTGTACCCTTTTATTTTTGGCACAAGTTCGCCACATTAAACGCTTCTTTCTTCCTGTTTATTTATTGTTCTTTTGGTCACCACCCGTGACATTTGGTGGAGGTGCGAGGTATCGCATGCCCCTGCCACGTACCCCCCCGAGGTCCCGCGGTGCAAGTCCGAAGCCAAGCCCCCGAATAACCAACGAACGCACTACCGAGATCCGGTTCAGTCGTCGCACCCAAGGCCTAAACCCGGAATTTGGACTTCTGCCTCCCAGGACCAAGCAGCCAACGAGGCCGACAATGAACGACCAGCAGTCGCAGACCCCGGCCGCTTCTGCCGTCGTCTACATGCCCGTCGCACCACGGACGGCTGCTCCGTTCCACGGTGAACTTCACGAAGACGTCGAAGACTGGATTGACCAGTGTGAACGCGTTGCCCGCCACAATCGCTGGACCGACGAGCAGCGCCTGCACAACGTCTAGTTTTCGCTTGAGGGTACCGCCAAGCACTGGTACGAGAATCTCGAGTCCTCTTCGACGTCGTGGGACATTTTCAAGACCAATATCAAGGCTACGTTCACCATCCCCCACCACCGAGAGAGAGCCGAAGACCAACTGCGAACCAGAACCCAAGGCCTCAACGAGAGCGTCACCGGCTTTGTAGAGGACGTCCTGCGCCTGAGTGCCCGCGCCGACCCTCGGGCTACCGAAGAGAAGAAGCTACGAATTCTCATGCGCGGGGTGAGAGACGACATTTTCGGAGGCCTGTTCCGCAACCCGCCGGCAACCGTCGACCCTTCGTCACCGAGGCACAAAACATAATGAGCGTCGCCCTCCAAGCGCGCGCTTCCCACTACCAGCAGCCTCACAGCGTCACTGCAACCCTCTTGGCTTAGCGACGAAAACGCCCCTGGAACGGACATCCGCGAAATCATACGGGAGGTCAACCGGGAGGAAATCCGGACGACCTCCCGTATGGGGCAGCCACCGAGGAGCCCACGTTGACTTACGCCGCAGTGGCCCGACGGCCACCACCTCCTCCTCGCACCTATGTCGCGCCGCCCCGACGTCAATCTCCTGCGCCGCAACACGACAGACCCCACGACGACCCGGTGCAGTACGCCCGCCCGGAGCCTCGCGCACCCCGGAAAACCGACGTGTGGTGAACGCCCGACCGACGCCCTCTGTGCTTCCATTGCGGGGAAGCAGACCATACCTACCGCCGATGCCCATACCGACGACTTGGGCTGCGCGGGTTCCACCCGAACGACCCGCGCCCCCGTTATGGTGAACGACCTCGGGAGATCGACGAGTACTTGCGACGACCTCAGTCCCCCGAGCCTGCGTCCCGCCGAGCGTTCCGGTCGCCGTCGCCACGACGTCCAGCTTCGCCGATGCACCGACCCCGACGTGAAAGCCTGTCACCCCTCGCTCCACGCCGGGGAAACTAGGCGCGGCAACCCCTGGAGGTGGAGTTGCCGAAGACGACCGACGCCAAGATCCTCCAAGATCGTCGGAGCACGCCCACTCTAACGCCGCAACGCCCCGAAACGACGTTTCTGCAAGAGTGTCGAATAACCTCAACGTAATCATCGACGGCCACGACGCGACAGCACTCGTCGACACCGAAGCAGACTACTCCGTTTTGAGTGGGAGACTCTTTCGCCGCCTTCGGAAAGTTACGACGTCGTAGGACGGACCGCTGATACGAACCGCCGGCGGACATCTTATCACACCTGTCGGCAGGTGCACTGCGCGCGTTGAGATCCACGGCGAAACCTGCCCGGTGAAGTTCGTCATTCTGCAAGACTGTTCGAGGGACGTCATTCTCGGAATGGACTTCTTGTGCAAATACGGCTCCATCATTGACCTTGCGGAGAACAAGCTGACGCTTCGGAAGCCTGTCCCATCGGCAGAAAATCCCAAAGCAACTTTAGCTACAGTCCGAGTCCTTGCCAGCCATGTAAACCTGCCGCCGCTGTCGAGTGTCATTGTACCCGTCGGAACCGAAGAAACCACCTGCGGTGTAGCACTGTTGGAAGGAAGCGTACAACTTCCCGTTGGACGAGGGATTGGCATTGCGAGAGGCGTAATCTAGATCCAGGACGGGTGTACCGTAGCCCTTGTCACCAACTTCCGGCAAAAGTCGCAGCACCTTACAAAGGGTACAGCTGTGGGCTTCGTCGAGGAAATTCCGGACTCAGCCGCGATCGCCGTTATCTCAGAAGACGCTTCTCCGGCGCAGCAGAAGAAAACCACGCCGTCAGAGCTCGACATCGACCCGTCCCTTCCAGCTCCACAGCGACGGCAACTCAGTGACCTTCTCGCCGAGTTCAGTGAGTGCTTCTCCACGTCGTCGAAGGTGCGCCAAACGACGGTTGCGAAACATCGAATAATCACTGATGACGACGCTCTCCCTGTGCATCGGCCACCGTACCGAGTCTCCGTGAAAGAAAGGGAAGTTATCCAGAAGCAAGTCCAGGAAATGCTTAATGATGACATTGTCCAGCCCTCAAACAGTCCGTGGGCTTCCCCAGTAGTCCGAGTGAAGAAAAAAGACGGAACCCTGAGGTTCTGCGTGGACTACCGCCGGCTGAATGCAGTAACAAAGAAGGACGTCTATCCGCTGCCCCGCATCGACGACACCCTGGACCGGCTGCGCCACGCCCGATACTTTTCGTCGATGGACTTGAAGAGCGGGTACTGGCAGATTCAGGTTGACGAACGAGATCGTGAGAAGACGGCCTTCGTCACACCGGACGGACTGTATGAATTTAAAGTGATGCCGTTCGGGCTGTGCACAGCGCCGGCAACCTTCCAGCGTGTTATGGACACCGTCCTTTCCGGCTTGAAATGGAAGAGCTGTCTCGTCTACCTCGACGACGTTGTCGTGTTCGCAACCGAATTCGACGAGCACCTCAGACGAGTGCGAGCCGTGCTACGGGCCTTCAAATCTGCTGGGCTGACACTCAAGCCTTCGAAGTGCCGGTTCGCCTATGGAGAGCTGAAATTCTGGGGCCACGTCGTGAGTGCTCAGGGTGTAAGCCCTGATCGTGCAAAGACGTCCGCTGTCGCCGAATTCCCCAAGCCATCGGACAAGAAGGCCGTCCGTAGATTCCTTGGGCTCTGCGCCTACTACAGACGTTTCGTGCGTGACTTTGCACAGATTTCTTCACCGCTGACGCATCTGACGAAGGACGACGTGCAGTTCCAGTGGGGAGAAGAGCAAGAACAAGCGTTCGACGAACTCAAGCGAAGGCTGCAGTCGCGTTCTATCCTCGGACATTTTGATCAGTCGGCGGAGACAGAAATACACACGGACGCCAGCAATACCGGTCTCGGTGCGGTGCTCGTTCAGCGACAAGAAGGGGCAGAGAGAGTAATTGCTTACGGAAGCCGGGCGCTGTCTAAGGCAGAAGAAAATTATTCAACGACCGACAAAGAATGCCTTGCTGTCATCAGGGCGATAACCAAGTTCCGTCCGTACTTGTACGGTATCCCGTTCCGCGTGGTCACAGACCACCACTCCCTCTGCTGGCTCGCAGACCTCAAGGACCCGTGAGGACGCCTTGCTCGCTGGAGTCTGCGACTGCAAGAATTCGACGTAACCATTGTGCACAAGTATGGCCGCAAACATAATGACGCCGACTGCTTGTCTAGGGCCCCAGTCGAATCTCCACCTAACAGCACCGACGACGACGATGACGCTCGTTTTCTCGTAACAGTTACAGATACCGACATGGGAGCACTTCAACGAGACGACCCGGAGCTTCGCGCCGTGATCGACCACCTCGAACGTCAAGGAAGTTCCGTTCCGCACGTCCTGGCCCGAGACTTGTCAAGCTTCGTTCTGCGGGGAGATGTGCTCTTCAAGAAGAACGTCGGAACCAGCAACCCTGCCTGGCTGCTGGTTGTGCCTGCCAGCCTGCGAGAAGAAATCTTTCAAGCATGCCACGACGACCCGACGGCTGGACACCTTGGCTACAGCAGGACGCTCACCCGGATTCGTGACAAGTACTACTGGCGAAGACTCCCGAAAACCGTCCATCTGTACACACGGTCGTGCCATGAGTGCCAACGACGTAAGAAACCTCTGACAAAGCCAGCAGGATTCTTGCAGCCGATATCTGCCCCGACTACGCCCTTCCAGCAGGTCGGAATGGATTTGCTCGGACCGTTCCCAACATCGACGCAAGGGAACCGGTGGATTATCGTCGCGACCGATCATCTTACATGATACGCCGACACGAAAGCCCTTCCATCGGGAACAGCGGTGGAAGTCGCCAAGTTTTTCGTCGAGTCCATTCTCCTTCGACACGGCGCACCTGAAGGGCTGATCACAGATCGAGGGTCATCTTTCCTGGCACAGCTGACTCAAGAGGTACTTCGGCTCAGTCACACCAGCCATCGACGAACCACCGCTACTCACCCGCAGACGAACGGGCTAACAGAGCGGCTCAATAAGACCATCGCCGACATGGGGCCCTAATTTGGACACTTGGCGGAAAAGTCGGCGAGAAATCTGGCGGCTGTGATTGGCCGGCGCCAAGGTCAAGTGCGGCGTCGGCCAATCACGGACGCCAGATTTCTCGCCGGCTTTCTCGCCAAATGTCCAGATTAGGGCCCATGATCTCCATGTACGTCGACGTGGAGCATAAGACGTGGGACGAGGTGTTGCCGTACGTTACATTTGCGTACAACACAGCGGTACAAGAAACCACAGGAATGACGCCGTTGCAACTGGTGCATGGCCGGACGGTAACGACAATGCTGGACGCCATGCTGCCTCACGTGCCAACCGACGATGGCAACGACGACGCTCAACTGATCTCTCAACGCGCGGAGGAAGCTCGTCAACTGGCAAGAATCAAGATTCAACACCAACAGCGAGTCGACGCACGCCGGTATAACCTTCGTCGCAGGGACGTCCATTTCCAACCCGGGGACCGGGTATTGGTGTGGACACCGATTCGGCTCCGCGGTCTGAGCGAGAAGCTTCTCAAGCGCTATTTCGGACCGTACAAAATCATCCGACGCCTCGGCGATCTGAACTACGAAGTTCTACCCGTCGGAACGCGCCCATCTGCAAGACGCCGCCCACGACCCGAGTTGGTGCACGTCGTCCGGCTCAAGCCGTATTACGAAAGATAGAACTTTGGACTCTCGTCAAAGAGTGAACTGGGAACTGTGACGTGTGGCTCGCGACTCTGCTATCTTTTTGTTGTGTATTTGTGTTTTACCTTTGTGGTGCATCGGGACGATGCACTTTTTTTAAAGGGGGGAATAATGCCGCGGGCGCAGCTAACTAAGTAGGCAGCGCGCTCGTGGCCCAACGGTTATCGCGCGTGCCTTCCACGCAGAAAGCCCAGGGTTCGATCTCTGGCAGCGACGCGTCTTTTATTTATTCTTCCAATTTAGATTTCTGGTAATTTCGAGAACCGTGTTGCTAGTTCTAGATTAGAATTTTCTGCGCGCCGAATGTTCCAGGCCGAATGTTCCAGAAGCCCACGCGTGCACAAAAGGGACTCCGCGTAACCAACCGGACTCAGTCTCAGCAATACTGGAGGCAAGAGTGACGCACTCCTGTTGGGGTTGTATGTATAGTTTTACGGCGTGTAATTTTTACAGCGTGTAGTTTCAAAGTTGCGATGAGTCGCTCGCTGTAGATGCGCAATTTAGCCAGTGCTGTATGACTGCTAGCCTGGGGTCTTTATCCTGCACCACGTAGTAGTGATATGCAATTGCAGGCCGGTACGATGCTCATCCAGATGGAAATGAAAAAAAGGGGTGGGGATTGAACCCAGAATCCCTGGGTTCTGCAGTGCCAACTTTCGCTCCAGCTGCTCCGCAAGGCAACCCAACGCACTTCTGTTGTAAACTCAGCATTCCGCTTACGAATGAAATGTGCAATTTCTCTACAGGCTTTCATTCCACGTGAGTGGCATCGGAATTGCTAAAGGCCAGCCCATAAACACAGTGTGTTAAAACAAAATCCCAGCAGGAATAAGTTGCTATTATATTGCTCAATATATATATATATATATCACCTTACCATGAACAGCCTTGGCCGTTTTCCGTGAAACCAGGACTTCACCAGAGGAGACTGTCATCCTGTGTAGTCTAGGACTCTCGCATCAGGATGGTGAAAGTGAATGCCAACTTCTACTTGGGAAGGGCTGCAGAGGTGAAAACACAGAGTAGAATATATGATAAACAAATCATGGACCAACTTGAAAAAATATGCACAAAAAGACAAGGACAATTTGTTGTTGTTTGCGGGTTTTATGGCGCAAGAGCTACGATGGCCATACTGCGCCAAACTAGGAAAACTAAAATGAACCAGAAACGATGTACCAAGAAAGTGTTTCCGCTATAGTTTGTGTAAAATCTCTATATTTTCTAGAAAAGCTAAGAGACGGTCAAGTGATATTAGAGGCTGCTCCCCTAGGAACAGGGCAGGATGGAAAGGGATACAGTACTTGAAAAGATCAGGAAAAAAGAACTTGTGTTGTTGAAGAAGACCAGGGCAAAGAAAAATATGTAGAACAGACAAATTGTCTCCACAGAGCTCGCACACCGGTGGATCCTCACCAACAAGCAGGTGTCGATGGGTGAAGAAGGTGTGGCCGATCCTCAAGCGGCACAGAAGAACCTTACGGAAACGACTCTGGTTATAGGAACTTTCCCAGGTACCAATGCCTGGCTTGATAATATGAAGTTTGTGGTTATCGGCCGAATCCCACTCAGACTGCCACAGTTTTAGAAGTGCAAGCCGTATGGGCCTTATTAGGTCCTGGTATGGTATTCAGGCCTGTGATGGTAAGAGGCTATGCGAGGAGGCGGCCAGTCTATCTGCAGCCTCGTTGCCTGCAATGCCCACATGGCTCGGGATCCAACAAAACTTAATATCCTTCCCATCTCCGAGGCCCAGTTGAGTCAGCTTGTTCTTGGTTGGATTAAGCGAACATGCTGCAGTAACAACGCTTCGAGAGTCTACAAAAAGAACTGCTTTCATCACTTTGCTCCGGATAATATAGTCATATAACACCCAGAAGGTGGAACCTTTTGCATCACGCACTAATCTATTCCTCTCATCCCCGTTAGTTTTGTGTATTTCAGATTGGAACGCACTCCCAGACTCTGTGGCAACTGAACGTGACGAGTTGTTGTTTAGAAAAAAATGTAGCGAATTATTGTTGAATTAGGTTTCCAAGATGATATTCTGGTTTCGGTTTGAATGTTCTTGGCATTGTGTACACTACTTGAGCCAATCAAGGGTCCTTCTGATGTTGTTCTTTCTTTTTGATTGTTTTTGAACACTAAGTTTTATATGTATTATGCTTTTGTATGATTTTTTCCCCCCGAATCCTCGGGTTTGATAGATTTTGAAGCCAAAGTTTTATATGTATTGTGCTTTGTATGGTTTTTTTCCCAAATCCTCGCTCATGTAATACGTCCGAAAGGATGTCTTTGAGCAACAATAAATGAAATGAAATGAAATGAAAGTGCGGACAGCACGCCATATAGCTCGGCAGTAAGAATACTAGCAACATTATTCAGCCTTGTCACATGTGTAAACGAATTTGAATGTACAGCTGAGCCTACATACGTTGAAGACTTGGCTCCATCAGTGTAAAATTGATGATAACTCTTGTACTTTTCTTGCAGTGCAAGGAATTCCTGCTGTAAAATGAGTGGGGAGACATTATGTTTATTAAATTTTGTGAAGTGCCAATCACAAGCTATAGGCTTGATATCCCATGGGGCATTATGACATGCATTTTCTAGGAGGCAGACATTTTCAAGAGGCAGCCCAAGGGAAAGACGGAGGTTCTCAAAACGAAGACTCAAGGGTTGAACAACAGTTGGCTTATGTTCAAAGGTACGCCGAAATCGAGACTCTCGGACATACATGTGGGCTGGATGACCAGAATCTGATAAAACTTTGTAAATACAGACTAGACTAAGGAGCTGCCGCCTTTTCTCAAGTGACATTTCATTAGAGTCAACATACAAGCTTGGGATAGGGGATGTTCGAAAAGCACCACTTGCTAGACGTAACCCAAGATGGTGCACTGAATCAAGCATCTTCAATGCAGACGGCCGAGCAGATGCATATACAATAGCGCCATAATCAAGACCTGATCGTACGAGAGAGGAATAGAGCCGAAGCAGACACTTTTTGTCAGAGCCCCAGGATTTGTGAGAAAGAACTTTCAGGATATTCATTGTCTGCATACACTTTTGCTTCAGCCACTTGAGGTGAGATACAAAGCTAAGTTTACGGTCGAAAATCACCCCTAGGAACTTATGCTCTGGTCTTACTGCAATACAATCATCATTTAACCTGAGAGACGGATCCAACCAAAGCCCACGCCGCAGAGAAAAGGGGACACGGATTGTGTTTTCTGACGAGAACTTAAAGCCATTTTCATTTGCCCATTTAGTCATTTTATTTATGGTTAGCTGCAGCTGTCTTTCACAGCTAGACATATTACAAGATGCCACAGAAATTTGGATATCATCCACATATAGGGAGTACGACACGGATGGAGGTATGACCTGACAGAGAGAATTAATTTTTACGGCGAAGAGAGTGACACTCAGGACTCCGCCTTGAGGAACGCCGTTTTCCTGAACAAACGAATCAGATAATGTAGTGCCTAGCCGGACACGGAAAGTGCGTCCACTCAGGAAGTTCTTTATGCAATGAAGCAATCGGCCACGTACTCCGTACATAAAAAGGTCGCGCAGGATGCCATGTTTCCAAGTGGTATCATAAGTCTTTTCTAAGTCAAAGAAGACTGATACACAATGCTGCTTATTCACAAAAGCCTCGCGTACAATTGTTTCCAGCCGAACTAAATGGTCGGTCGTGGAGCGTCCAGGTCGACAGCCGCACTGATTTATGTCCAAAATGTTGTGTTGTTCGAGGAAATAAACAAGCCGTTTATTAACTAACCTTTCAAAAGGCTTCCCTAAGCAACTCGTCAGTGCTATTGGTCTGTAACTGGAAGGAAAGGAAGGCTCTTTTCCAGGCTTCAGCAGCGGAATAACTTCTGCCCGCTTCCATTCGGAAGGAAAGTGTGAATCTTTCCACAGACGATTGAAATAAGCGAGTAGGGCAGCGAGTGATTCCTTCGACAAGTGTCGGATCATCTCGTAATGTATTCGGTCAGGACTGGGGGACGAGTTTTTCCGGATATTAAGTGCCATTTGAAGCTCGATCATAGTAAACGGTTGATTGTAGGGTGCAGAGGCTCCTCCTGCCAAGCTGACTTTCGTTCTTTCTGCATCCGTCTTAAACTTCAAAAACACTGAAGAGTAATGGGAGGAGTTAGAAATGGCTTCAAAGTGTTTGCCCAACACATTAGCCTGATCGCGCAACGAATTTACTGAGGAAAAAAGAGGAACTGTAAAGCAACGGTATTTGCCTTCGACCTTGTGAAGTCGTTCCCATGCTTCCTTTGCTGGGACGTAGCTGATGATAGAGGTAAGATAACCTTTCCAAGACTTCCTCTTCGCCTGCTTCCTGGTTGAACGAGCTTGAGCTCTATTTCTCTGAAACGCCATCAAATTCACAGATGTTGGATATCTCCGAAATATGCCCCAAGCCCTATTCTGTTTTTTCTTTGTGGCTGAACATTCTTTATTCCACCATGGCTTACATTTTTTGGCAATGTTAGAGGAAGTCTGAGGGATGGAGCGAAAGGCAGCATTTATGATCTGATCTGTGATGTATGTGGTGGCCTCATCATGCGTTAATGGCAAGAACATGCAAGGTTTGAGTTCCGAGTTTAGGCTGAAAAGACCCCAGTCTGCCTTTTCCAGTTTCCAACGTGGACTGCGTTTCATGAGGCTTGGAATAGAAACCTGACTCTCCAGAACGACTGGAAAGTGGTCGCTCCCAAAGGGGTTATTTAAAACTTTCCAAGTAAATGTAGAAAACAATGAGGGGGATGAAATTGAAAGATCAATAGAAGTGAATGAGTTGTGAGCCGCGCTAAAAATTTTTGGCTCTCTCGTGTTCATAAGGCACAGCCCAGAAGATAATAAAAATCGCTCAATTACCCCACCACGCGAGTCCTGACGGGCACTACCCCACAAGGGGTGGTGAGCATTAAATTCACCTAACAGTAAAAATGGGTGAGGAAGCTGTGTAATTAGCCGGTGAAGGTCACGAAGATGCAGTGGAATGTTAGGTGGAATATAAATAGAAACAACAGTGATAAGGCGGTCCAAAAGAAGACGGACAGCCACAGCCTCAAGAGGCGTAGCTAGAGGAACCTGAGAGCAGGCAACTCCATTCTGGACAACCACAGCTACTCCACCAGATGAATTAGATGCAGGGCGATCTTTTCTAAAAACTTGATGGCGGCGCAATACTGACTTATGGTTATTATTGAGGTGCGTCTCTTGTAAAGAGAGAGCAATAGGACGTAAATCGTCCATAAAAAAAATTAACATCGTCAATATTCCGTAAAAGACCGCGGCAGTTCCACTGCATGAAATTAAATTTTGCCATGCCTCTAAAAATGTAATGAAAAAAATTAAACTAAAACGCTGATAAAACCTGTAAAACTAGAAGGAAATACATGAAAAGTTACAAATCTGCCACTTATGGCACCAATAGATCAGCACCATCACTTTGGGGGGATTACGGGTTGTTTGTTCTTGTGTTTAGTCATTGGAGTCTGCCATTCCATATCGTCTTGGTCAGACGCATGAATGGAGACGTCCATGCTATCATCCATTGCCTCTACTTCTTGGGGCGAGGCCTTTGCCGCAGGTTTGGGTAGGCTCGGCAAATGGGACGCAAGGCCCCGTCCACGACCAGACCCAGCCAAAGAGGCGGAGGAGGTGCTGGACAGGGCATCGCCCAAACTCACTCGTTCCTTCCCCTTGGGCGCTGCAGGAGCGACACGAGAGCCATGCCGCTCCTTGGATGATGCTCTATCCAGGGAGTGTTTGCGAGAGTGTCGACCCTTCTCCCTGGAAGGAGATTGCAGAGGAGGGACGGTTGCCGTAGCCGCCGGCCCATTCTGAGCTTGGGAAGCAGCCTGCGTACCCTCTGTGTGAGAGGGCTGAGGCTGTTTTCCCGCAGGACTGCGAGTGTTTGTGCTCTGGCTGGGAGGGTCAGCAGACCCACCAGCCGTGATTGCACGCCCTGGAAGCTGAATCTTCAGCTGTGGCGTGGGGGACTGGCGTGGCTTCCTATAGTCCAAAAAGGACGTCTGGGTTGCCGCGGAAACCTTTAGTGGTGCAGGTCCCCGCTGCACCACTTGGGCGTAGCCGCCTTTCCGCATGAAAGCAAAGCGACGGCGTGCTTCAGGGTAAAAAAGGTTTTCTTTAACTTTCAAGGTGAGGACCTCTTTCTCGTCTTTCAACGTCTTACATGATCTGGAATATGCTGGGTGAGGTTCTGAGCAGTTTACACAGTGTGGGTTGTTGGTACATGCATCAGCTTGGTGGTCGGTCTTACTACACTTTGCACAGGTGGCCTTACCACGGCAGCTCTGAGAGCCATGGCCGAATCTCTGGCACTTGAAGCATCTACAGGGGTTTGGCACGTAAGCCCGAACCCTGCAGCGCAGGTACCCAGCTTTCACAGCCTCAGGAAGGACGGTCGATTGAAAGGTAAGCACGACATGTTTTGTCTTGAGCTCGTTCCCATCACGACGAATGGTGATACGTCTTGCAGCTGTGACACCTTCGTCGGAGAGGCCTTCAACAATTTCACTTTCAGAGCTGTCAAGGAGGTCATCCTCGGAAATAACTCCTTGGATGCTGTTTAGCGTTCGGTGGGGAGAGACAGAAATGTCATATCCAGAGACAGACGTTAAACCTAGTAGTGCTGTACTTTGCTCGCTTGATTCAATCTCAACAAGAAGGTCACCAGATGGCATTTTCCTGGCTTTGAATTCCTTACCGACAACACCCTCGAGTGTCTTTGCGACAAGGAAAGGAGATAATTTTGAGAGCTGTGTCTCACTTTCAGAGTGAAGAATCAAAAACTTTGGAAATCTGGCAGGTGTAGCTTGTGTCTTTTTTGGAACTTGGACTTCGGTGCGGACCCTTTTCAGGGGCCGATCGGGGACGGTTTTAGTACGAGAACCCATAAAGATGGGAAGGAAACTTCAGTGCCCGGGTGCACCGCCCACCACGGAGCCCAACAAGGGGGTAGGTAATGTGCCATAGCAAGAAAGGCTTGGCTGACACAATTACTCTACCAGTGCTGCCCGGGCACTATACCCTAGTGTGGTTGCAGGGACAGGACCTGTTTCCACTCAAGGTCGGCCCTTGCCGCCTAAGAAGGTGAAAAAGGAAGGAAGAGAGTGGAGAAGGAAAGAGAAAGAGGTGGGAGGAAAAGTGAAAGAAGGAAGAAGAGGGTAGAAGAGGCGACTGACTGAATCATCCGGGTCGGGCCAAGCCAGGACACCCGTCTACGTGAAGCAGGGGCCGAAGCGGTGTATTGCCTCGCCCGGGGGGCCCCGAAGGGTCCAAACATACCCCGGGCTCAGCTCAACCACCAGGGTCCCCTTTTCCCCGGACACGGGTTAAGCCACGCACAACCAGACGTGGGTGGGCGAACCCACATGGCTCGGGGTTCGTAGTGACGCCACTCACCAAGCACCTACTAAAGTAGGTGCCCCCTGCGTGCGGGCATGGTGGCCCACGCAGCTGGGGTCCGTGGTGACGCTACTCACCAAGCACCTGCTTTCACAGGTGCCCCCTGCGGGGAAAAAGACAAGGACAAAAGGACAGGAACACGTAGGACGTAGACTGGTACACATTCGCAACTCAATCTACTGAACACAAAATAAAAGAAGAGGATGAGAGAATAAGAAAGGCTGTACTCAGAGAACGTGAGCTTCAGGAACCGGGGCATGAGATAACGATGTCAGGTAGATTGTTTTACAGACACTCTAGAATTACCAACAGCTTTCCCATGGAGTAAGGTGGTGAGTTCATTTTTATTGAACATCTTGAAAAATAGCCCACAAAAAACAAGGAACAAAGGAGAGGAATACCTACACTACATATGAGTGCAGACACCCAACCCACATAGATTAGAAAAGCAAAAGATTAAGAATGCGGAAGGAGCTTCAGCAAAAGTTCGAACAGGTCCAAGTGGAATGTGCTAATTCACCCTTATGCATAAGACTGTAAAAACGATTTCCTCGGCAGCTAAGGTAAAGGATGGATGTACGGACACATTGGTCACCTAAATTACGAATAATAAAGGCCTAAAATAATGCTCTTGTATGTTTTTTATAGTATCTGCTAATTACTCACGTTTTTCCTAAGGATGGCATATACGAGCAGTGTAAAGAGTGCACAAGTAGGTGACGATCCATCGTAGATTTTGGAGAGAGATTGAGCTGTCTTTATGTATTAGCCACCCATCTGTTACCTTCACTGACACGGGAATTATGTTTTTTTTTTTTTTAATCTGCTCTTCTAACAGGTAAATCAGTGCGGTACACTTGGGCCTGTGCTCGAGCTCCTTCCGCATTCTTGATTTCTTCCTTCTCTGATTTATGCGAGTCGAATCTGTGCTTGCATGAGGTCTACGTGTTGCTCTCCTTATCTCCTTGACTTTTTGTGAACTATTTTTCAAAGTGTTCAATTAGTACCAGCTCACCACCTTACTACAATCATGCAACAACTAAAAGCAATTACAATTTACACCAAACGAAAAAAAAAACAGGGATTGGGTGAGGTATGTCTAACACTACATACTAAAGGCTGAACTCCATGGGACGAATATGCTGCGAATAACCGACAAATTTTGGACGGCGGCTTTTGCTCTGCGCGTGGAATCAACACAGTGGCTGCTAAGTCGCGCGCAAAATGAGCGTGCCGTCGGGCGGCGTTCGCCAGTTATGTGTCACATAATTCGTTCCACGGACTTCAGCCTTTACACTGAACAAAATATAGATACCAAAAACTGGCGAGACACTACCTTAATTCAGGACATGCTTGTAAATTTCCCCAGAATCTTGGTAATTAATACTTGATAGCCTCTAAAAAGAACATCAGTAGGAAGAGAATAAATGTTTCACTATTTAAAGCAGCCTCAGTGTTTCTATACTTCGTCTCACCTCAGTATGGACTATTTATTGTTAGCCGCGCGTGCTAAAAGCGCGAGCTAGTTGCTTCAACTGAAGCCTCGGGGGCTGCACGAGCGCTCGTGCAGCGAGTGCTCCAGACAAGGCAGTCAAGGCTAGCCGCTCGCGCTAGCACAGCATTCTCTACTATACTTCGTTTCACCTTATGTGCGAGCGAAGGCAAAGCTGGAAGCGCGAGCGCGAAAGTTCTGTGCGTTCAGGCTTTGCTCGAGCGCGCGAGCTGGCGAGAAACGCAAAAAGCGCTGGTCTCGCGCTTCTATCTTCGGCTTCGCTCGCAGATAGTGTGAAACGAAGTATTAAGGAGGAGATCGAACAGTCACGCCTCTAGTGGTGCGCTTCAGCTGTGGGGACAACAAACCGTATTTTCTTGTTTGTTTTTGATCCGAGAAATCGAAGATGACGATTCGAAGGCCACTCCTCGTGCGACTAAAGCACTGGTCAGAGCGAAGCGCTCGTGCCCAGACCGTGCTCGGCCAGGTTCAATTTCTTTGTTATGCTGTGTTGTTAAACACCGGGCTGTGGGGACAACAAGCTCGATAAAGCGCCCCCTATAGTTCGATCTCCTGCCCAATAGTCCATGCTAAGGTGAGACGAAGTATTGGCGACGTGCGCGATCGAAAGCATTGCTGTGGTCGGCATGCCACGTTTGGCCGAAAGCTGACTATGACATCAGCAAAGGATTTTGCATCAACGGAAATAAGAGGAATGAAAGAACTTCAATTTTGGCGGTGTTGGTAGTGTTGGTTTCAGAGCGCAATGATTTCAGGCTTCCACGATGCTAATTACAAACACCATCGAACTTGTTGTTCGCAAGGTAATGACGTCACGAAAGGTAACCATAGGAGGTCGCTACCAAAGCATCTCGCCGCTAATAGAGGTGTGAAATTCGGTGCACGTGCGTTGGATCATACGAAACATGTGTACAGCAAATGATGTTTTGAGCTCGACATTTCGCGAGGAATTATTTAAGTGCCGGCATGAAAAATTATTTCGCGAGCACAAATTTTTGCGATCGGGAGTGGTATGCTATGCATTATTCACCATGAGGTGAATTCATCGCGGCACCATTTTTCGGAAATTCTTTTCTGATTACGAATCGCGAAAATGAAGTCGTTTGCAGACGACTGGGCGGCAGAAGCTACGGGCTTGTCAATCAATCAATCGCTGCCTTTTGTGGGGTCCAGCTCTCCGCACGGAAGTACGGAGAGTGGCTTCGGCGATGGAGGGGCACCGCGCTCTTCCAGACATTCTAGTTAACGAGTAAACAATACAGGGAAGAAAGGCAATCAACCCCGCCGCCGCCACCCGCCGCCGCCGCCGCCGCCCCACCTCCATCTCCGTCTCCCAAAGAGTTCCGCCGGTACCGATGGACCTTGAGCGAGACCGCAGCCTCTGCTTCGGGGAAAAAAAGAAGAAAAACAGCCTCGCATAACACCATTCGCACACAATTAGTAATGCTGGTAAAAGCAAGCCATCTACAGACAATAACAAGCCTTTTGAACCCAGGAAAGAATAATCTAGCCCTAACGAACAAAGAAACGAACTTACTTCGGGTCCCGTGCCGTGATCTTGGCTGTTGAGCAGATTTAACGTAGTTCCACGTCTCACAGTCGCTTCCCTCTTTTACGGACACACTTGAAACTAAGGCAAACTCCACGCATCACGACTAATCGGGAAATTGAACACAAGACACAGGCATGCAAACACACAACGCCGGCAAACCGCGCGAAACCGATCGCGTGCGAAACATGGGCAGGCTGTAGACAACGTTGACAGTTGATTCGAGCGGGTTGTATTCGTATCTTCAACGTGTTTGAAATGAAACGATCAGCAAATCACGTTATAAAACTCATAAAAAACACAGTATTAATAAATTATCTCGCACGTCAACATTTTCAGAAGATTATAAATAAGTGCTGAACACGAAGCAAAATCTTAAATACGAAACTAATCGTGCAGTGGCCGCAAACGGATTTAACAAACATATAATTTTCTTGTAATGGCGCCGAGATCGAACGGGCTGCTTAGTCGAAAAAAAGAAGAAGACGCCGTTCGGAACGGCAGCAAGAAATATGATGTCTGGTGGAAACACCGTATCGGCCACTGGCCGAGTTAACTCCGTATCGTCCGACAACAGTACAAACGACTACAAGGTAATCCTTCCCCGTTTTCCAACCGGCAACCTCATTCTAAACTCCGTATTCCTTCATGCCGACATAAGCGCTAGGCCTTACTCAGCGCCAGACTTTCGAGATGCCCTCAAAGACGTAATAGATCTCCGAGACGTAAAGGCAACCGGACAATACCAGATGAGCCACATTTGGATGGTCACCTGCACAAACGCGCTCGCGAAAGCGAAGCTGTGTCAACAAAAAGAACTTCTCGTGAAGGGACGAAAATGTCTGGTTATAGACCCAGACACTCGTGACATCAAGATAAAAATCATTTGGCTTCCAGACCATCTTGAGGACCGACGTGTCGCTGAGGCCCTGCAGGCCTACGGAACCGTGCGGAACATGAGCCGGGAGAAATGGAGATGCCCCGGCATGGAACATATGGACACTTTAAACAGAGAAGTGAGCATCACACTTCACGACGACATCACGATTGAGAAGGTGCCACATCTCTTGAAGATTTTTGGATGCCAGTGCCTCCTACTCGTGCCAGGACGTCAACCTCTATGCCTCAGGTGTAACAGAGTGGGGCATGTACGCCGCCAGTGCAAGACCCCACGCTGCTTCAAATGTGGAAGGTACGGGCACACGACTGATACGTGTGTCACAACGTACGCAAGTAAGCTCCTTGGACCGAGAACCCAAGAGGCCGAAGAACAAAGTGAGCTGCTTATGGATGTCACGGAGGTCCTTGACGCCTCGGGGCACACACCACTGGAATCAACGATCGAAAAGGTCGTGGAACAGGAGCACCCAAGAGCAGCACCTGCCATCAACGAATGCAAGGATGACCCTGGGGGCCTCTCGGAGCCACCACCGCCTGCCGAGGACGGCGCGTCATCCTCATCATCAGAGTCTACGATTGTCGGCGAAGGGTCTACAGAGTGCGACGAAGAGCATGACGAGGTGGACGAGGAACCCACAATCATCACACCGGCCTCTGAGACGTCGAGACCATCTGATGAATCGGAAGGAACTTCAACGCCACGCCCGACCAAAAGTTCCTCTTCGGACGAGCTCCCTTCGAAGAGGTCCAAGAAAGACCGCCAGCCGGCAGGGGTGCGGCACAAGCCGTACTCCAAGCTGGAGAACCTCAAGGGTACCGAGAATAGCCACTAAAATGTCCTGATGTATCCCGCCCTTCCATTACATATTCTAACGCTAAACGTTAGGGGTTTAGGGTCTAGAAGGAAACAATTTCAGCTGTTGCGTCTTTTTGAAAAAGAGAAAGTTGACGTTGCGGCAGTACAGGAAACAAAATTATCTACAGATGCAGGCATCGCGGAAGCATTAGAACCTTTTCTTAAGGATTACGAAATCTGCGTTAGCCAAGCCAAAGGAGTCTCTGCCGGATGTTTTCTTTTTTTTCGTAAACAGCTTGAGCTATCATCAGTTTCCATTCTTAATGACCTGGAAGGGCGTCTTATTTCCTGCGACATTTGTTTTAGGCAGATAGATTGGCGCTTTATTTGCCTGTATGCTCCAAATACGCCTAGAGAGAGAACATCATTTTTTGAGCTTATTTCGCCGCTTTTCAACACAAATAGAACAATAGTTGCAATGGGAGATTTTAACTGTGTTTGCAGTGCAGACGACCGATCGGTGTCACAAACTAGGTATGACGGAAGTGCCGCTGCTCTACGGAGCACGCTTCAAGACCATAACCTTGTTGATGTTGCTTATAAAAAAGGTGAATCGATACGCTACACCCATTTCCAAGGAGCGTCTCACGCACGATTGGACAGAATATATGTCTCAGGTGATATAATCGACTAAATGAGTAATTATCAAGTCAAACCAGTTTTCTTTTCTGATCATTGCCTGGTATCAGTCTGCTTTGGGCCGCGCAGACTCCGAGGTGTTCATCAGCAGTGGGAACACTGGAAGCTCAACCTGAGGCTTCTAAAAGATGAGCAATTTTCAAATAACATCTCCTTACTTTTGTCGAATACATTGCAAAACATTGACATGCACATCTTTGCAAAATGGGATAGTTTCAAGCAAGAAGTAAAAAACATCGCAGTCGAACGCTCTACAATTGCATCATACATGAACAAACAACAGCAGCGTGACCTTTTTAAAAATTTAGTAACCCTGCACGAACTTGAATGCTTAAATCCAGGCGCGTACAGCGACGATGTTAACATAGTACGAGCCCAGCTTCAAAGATATGAAACCGAAAGGTACCGCGGAGCATTAATCCGCTCGCGGAAGAAACGCTTTCTCCTCGGCGAACAACCTACAAAAAGATCTCTGGATGACGAAAGGCGTAACGCACTGTCAAAGGAAATAGTAGAAATCAAAAAAGATGGATTGATACTCACCGACGCCACTGAAATAATTAAATCTTTTCACCACTTCTACACAAATATTTTTGGAACAGTAATACCCACAAAAGAGAAAACTGAAATAGAACAGCTACTAGCACAGATGCCAAAACTTGACGAGGAAGATCGCAATCTAATTGAAGGCCCCATAACATTAAATGAAATTAAGGCCGCCATTAAATCTCTCCCAAATGGGAAAACACCAGGACCAGATGGACTAAGCGGCGAATTTTACAAAAAGTTCCAAGACATTATATCTCCTGTTTTACTCGCTGTATTTGAAGAATCCTACATACAGAAAACTCTCCCCCCTTCATTTTACCGTGGACACACGGTATTGCTGCCAAAAACAAAAGATCCTGAAATGCTTAAAAAGATGGAAAACTACAGACCAATATCACTCTGCAACGTAGATTATAAAATTTACGCTAAAGTGCTCAATGAAAGACTTCAGTGTGTAATAGAAAAACTGGTAGGTGAGCACCAAACTTGTGGGATACGCGGCAGAGCAATTCAAACTGAACGTACACGTTGCCCGTTCCGTCTTAGAGTCTGTGTCAGAAAATAATGACCAGGTTGCACTTGTACAAATAGACCTTACAAAAGCCTTTGACCGTGTGAGTCATTCCTTTTTATTTGCCCTTCTTGAGCACGTAAACGTGGGAGAGACACTTTTGGAAGGAATCCGACTTTGCTACTTGCATAGTTCGACACGACTGAAAATCAATAACACACTTTCCGATGAAATTAAGATCAAATCTTCCGTAAGGCAGGGCTGTCCTCTTTCTCCCCTCCTTTTTGCATTGTATTTAGAGCCCTTATGTCTTAGTATCCTGAAAACAGATTGTATTCGTGGGTACTCTGTAGCAAATGTTGAGGTAAAAGTCCTGGCATACGCAGACGATGTCGGATTTTTTTGCGTTGACAAGAAGAGTGTCGAAAAAGCGCTTGATCAAACAGCGCGTTACTGCGCAATCACAGGAGCTTCAGTGAATCCTTCTAAATGCAACGGCTTCTGGTACGGTTCCTGGGCCACAAAACCACGTTCTTTTGCGGGGATAGCGTGGAACCAGGGACCGATCACATACCTTGGAGTACCGCTCTCACAGATTCGTAGCAGCTCGACGTACTGGTCCTCCCTTGTGACCACACTGAAAAGGAAGGCTGATGCGTGGAAAGGTAGAGACATTTCCATTTTTACAAGAGCAAGTGTCTGTAATATATTCCTTGCTTCAAAGCTTATGTACGTCCTTCAAGTGCTTCATTGCGCTCGAACAGACATCCAAAAATTCCATAGAGTATTTGCGACTTTGATATGGTGCTCAACGTGGGAACGTGTAAAAAGAGACAACCTTTTCCTCCCTCTCGAATCTGGTGGTTTAGGACTATGTCACATTTTTGTCCGCCAGTTAGTATCAAGATTCTTTTTCTTTAAAAATGCCAATCACAAGTTCCTTAGAGTCATACTCCAATCACGCCTTGCTGAGAGTTTAAGCTATCTTGTTGTTTCAACGGGCGAAGCGTCGAAAAATAGGCCCTGGGGATTTTTAAAGGAAGTTGTCGATACCTTCAATTTTCTAAAAACACGGTTTTCATTGGAATATTTGTTTAGCGTGTCAAGGAAGACACTGTCGAGGAGTATTACGGAAAGCTTGTTTTCCCTACCACTTTATCGTACCCGTTTCACGTTAGAACCCATCAATGATGTTTTCAAAAGAGTAAAAAAAATGGGCGTGCCTCCCGCAACCAAAACGTTCTTCTTCAAATTGCATACATCAACCTTACCAGTAAAAACCTACCTCCAGGAAAAAGGAATATTTGTACCGTGGACTGTTAATTGCAGACTCTGTAACAAACCAGAAACCATAGAGCACTGTTTTATTTATTGCAACGACGCATTTTTATTTTGGGACGTTCTGCAACGCACGCTGAAAAAAGATCTAATTCTTAATGACTACAGTCTACGCTTCCTCCCGTTCGCTGAGAACGAAACCGTCCCGTACGACATGTTCGCTCTGTTGGGACTACATAGCCTATGGAAATGTCGAATGATCGATAGACATGCAGAGAAACCCCGTACAACGAAATCGCTTTTTCTGGAACAGATAGCGCAAGTGAGGAGCGTATACGCTTCTCCTCTCAGTCAACCAGAGTGGTTTGCCTTGTTTGATGCATGTCTTGGTCTCCCAGATTTCTGAAAAACTCTATGACGACTATATTCTTTTGTAACCATTGTATTACTTCCTGTCGAGATTTCTGTGTTTAAATTTATCACACCTACTGGCCACATGTACAAGATGCCAAAGATAAGGTGCGTGTGCGACATTAGTATGTAAATACGGTGTGAAAGTGAATGTTTCGTAAGTGTACATACCCATAAGTATCAACATGTTATGTCACTTGTAAAAATCTTCCATGCATTAAGAAAAAAAAAACCGGGCATGTAGCCTAGTCGGTTAACGCGCTGTCCTGCTGAGCCTGTGGCTGTAGGTTTGAATCGCGGTTGGCACAAGTGTTTTTTCTTATTTTTATTTTAGTTTTTCTTATTTTAAATATTTTCTCACCTTTTTGTATTAGTTTTTATTATTTTAAATATTTTTCTCACCTTTTTGAATTAGTTATTATTTTAAATATTTTCGAGTTTTTGCAGTCGTCGGCACCGTGCTTTAGGGTAACAATCACGCAGAATGTGAAAATAAGAAGTGCGAGCCCAAGTTTGAATTGTTGCAATGCACAAACCGTGGCCCTATTGTTTTGCCGCGATAATTCACTCCATCCGTGCTAATATGTGGGTCAGTGTAGTAGGCAAACAGCGCAAGTCCTTTCAACAAAGAAATAAAATAATAATAACGGGCACATTGAGAGCAAAATGGGAAAATGTGTAAGTGGTAAACTGCCACAGTGATGAAGCCAAGTTTGTCATGAAAACGGTCATCTTCACCCACTATTGAAACAAAAATACCGCCATTTTAAGGCAGTAATTTAGTTGAGCTCATAGCGCGCTACGTACTAAGCACATCTCTTAATTTTCTGACTTCCGGAAAGTAGTATTTAATTTTGTTCTGGTAGATCAGCGCTATCCCCCGCGTGCCGCGTGGTCTTACCTATACAGGTTGTGCACCGCAGTTTTACTTATTATTAGGCCTAAACACTTTTTTATTCCTGAGATTCAAGTACAGCGCGGATAATTAAACTAGATTTCAGAAATGGTTTCGTTCGGCATTGTAAGATTTATTTTTCGTAGCGTCAAGGGGTCACATTCACAAATCCAGCAGTGTGAACATCCACAACGCATTGGTGTTTCTCGCTTTTTTGAGTAAAGAAAAAAAGTTTTATATTCGCGTTCCTCTGGTACGGTATGTCGTATAACATAAGCTATTAAGAGACAGATATCGTTTGGCTATGTGAACATTTAAAATATTTCTCTTAGATGATCGTAACTACCACATAAAACCGTCGATTCCTGCCTGAAATAGCATATTTTCACACTAGACTAAAATGACCAATAAAATGATCTCTCAGGAGAGTTATGTACCTCTCGTGGCGTCATAAGCAATAAACACATCTCTTACTTTTCTAGTTTCTGGAAAGTAATGTTTATTATTGTTTTTGTAACTCAAAGCGCGTGCTCAATCATGCCACGTCTTTTTTCTTTTTTTTTTTCATTCGAGGCTCCGCTATACCGTTTTTATTTTTTTATCAGAGCCAAACACGTGCGTACACTGCCGGACTTTAAGTATAGTACATCAAATTAAACTAGCTTTCTGAAAAAAGTATCGTTCGCCGTTGTAAAATATATTTTTCGTGGTGTCGGCGGTCAGATTCTCCAATCCTGGACTGTAAATTTTTCTCACCGCATTGTTTGTTCTCGCGTTTTCGCGATAAAACTCGTCAGCCTTGCCATGCTGGGATGAAATACGCCAGCGTCGGCAGCCATTTACGAAGGATTGATCAACGCAAACATTTCCACTCGCTATTCATGAATTGCCGCAGTTCGTCAGAATCGCAATGACTTGACTGCATAGTGAAAAGGGGAAAAAATAAAACGATGCCGGCCTGTAAACGTAACTTCCATGGCAGGGCTCCCAGCCTGAACAGCAAAGCGCCGATGCCGGCCAGTCACTGAACTTCCATGTAAATACTGGCCACCAAAGACAGCAAAATACCGATGTCGGCCAGTTGCTGAACTTCCATGTAAATACTGGCCATCAAAGACAGCAAAACACCGATGCCGGCCAGTTACTGGAACCTCCACGGAAAGACTGGCCAGCAAAGACAGCAAAAACCCGATGTCGGCCAGTCACTGTAACTTCTACGGCTGAACTGGCCAGTGAGCAAGACGAAACCTCGACGCCGGCCGGGGCCGGTAGATCACCGGCGCCCATGGCCGGGCACCGCCATCCAGCTACCAGGACCGACCGGCGTAGTCCCGATACCGGCCGACGCGGTGTGCTACCTGGGCAGATTAGCGCAGGTTTTCAAACCTTTGCCACTTGGAATTACGCCACACATAAATAACCCAATACGCTAACTGGCAACAGCCTTTTAGTCGAGCGAGAAATTTGTGACAACAAGCAGCGGTCGAGCACTTTTGGGCTATGATGTGCTCGCAGTACCGATCAAACGGCCGCATTTGTTTATTTACAGTCACTTCATCGGCTGTCATCTGTCTTTAGCTGATTATCTTTCAACAACTCATTAAACGCAACGTACCATTCACGAAACTCGCGAAACTAAATTTTTTAACAAAGCGATGAACACGGTGTTTACTTCTTACCTGGGCGAGCGACCTGCCGCGGCATGCTGCTCTTGGTGCGTTGCAGCCACTGCTATAGAAGGTCCGTCTTGGACAGTCCATCTAGAGCCTCGTCAAGTGCGGTAGCCACCATGTGGCTGCACTTTGCGGCCCCGCGAGGCCACGCAGTGTGAATTTCTAAAATGTCACCTTTATCGGAGAGCGTCATCTTTGCCGCGTAGCTACAATTCTTAAACGACGCCTGGACATTCGCAACTCGGGCCGTTCTAGAGCCTCGCGAACGCGACCGATTCCGTAGCCTTTTTTGTATATTACGTGCTTCTTGTTTTGGTATGTTTAGCTCTTTTTTCGTTTCCTGGGGGTTGGGCCAACAGACGCCCCAGCGTACGGGCTTCCGCCTTTCTGTTTCGCCTCGCACGCCCCCAGGCAAACACCTGCTTGCGCAAATAATTGATTAATATTATTATTATTATTAGAGTGAAATCCTTCACCTCAAAAGAAAGGACGTATCCTTCAAGGTATTTCCTTTCGCCTTTTTCGGAGGCCGCGTTCTAGCCGGTGAAAAAGCAGTGAATCTCCGACAGACGCAGGAAAGGTAAAGCAGCCATCGCTCTGACTAGCAGACGTAAAGCAGAGGACGTTAACTGCGCCAACCCGCCGACGCCGTTAAAGAGTGAGGAGTCTCGCCGCACACGAAAGAAGGATAAAAGTGTTTGGGAAAAAACTTGCGGACACTAACCACCCTCACCCTCGGCTTTTAGCAAACAAACCTCGGCGCGTCGGAACACCATGCCAGTGAGTCCTTTGACTTCTCTCCTTGATGCGCGTCTGCTAGTTATTGGACAAAAGCAACGTACCCTACTGAAAAAAGAAAAAAAACAACATCGTGTGCCTATATGAAAGTAAACGGGTTCATACCGTTAACCGTTTAGTCATACCGGCCACCAGTTTGTCAAAAGGGTCGCCCGTATGGCTCAAAGGGGTCCCCCGTATGAGGCATAAGGGTCACCTATTTGGGCAAACAGGTCACTCATTTGGCAAACGGGTCACTCGTCTTGGCAAATGGGCCACTCGTTTGGGCAAAGTTGTCGCACGTTTGCTCAAACCGGTGACCATATCGCCCAAGCGGGTGACCGGTGACCGTCAAACTGTACCGATTTAATCAAACGACTCTCCGGAGCCCGTTTGATACTGAACGTACAGATCGGCGGCATGGGTACTTCAGTTTCAGCCGTGGCAGCCTGTTTCCGGAAGGCCGGGAGCGCCGGTTCGTCGATTTCAAATAGTGTGCGTAAGGCAAGTACTTATATTTATATTTTAATTACGCTGATGTTCGCTTATACTGCAACAACGATATAAAAAAGAAATTTTACGTAAATGTGCGACGTTGCCGAGCCGATATTTTTGACGGAATATTAAAACTATGGAATTCTTGGTTGCTTCAATTTAGTTATTCAGCTCGAATCTCTCTCGCAGTGGACGGGACCGCGTGAAAGGATATACTTCTTGTCTCTGTTTCGCCTCAATTCAAGACTCAGCGAACGTAACGCGCGAACACGTGGCTATACGAACATCGAGCATTGCGAGACCAGGCCCGCCGTTGCAGCAGTCAAATTACGAGCTCGCGCTGGGTGCTTTTTTCGCTCGGGCGCAAGCCGAGCTTCAGCATGGCGCGCCATTTCCAGGTGTCAAGCTTGCTAAAAAAAATTCGCCTGCTTTCCGAGGCTGCAAACGCGGCATAGTCAACTCTCTGTTGCAATTCAAAGAGAGGAGGAAAGCGCGTGTACAGCGGTACAGCGGTTGGTGCATCCTCTCCCCTAGCATTAACTGCAAAAAAAAGAAAAGAAAACTAACCGCGAGTCTTTTTCTTGTTGTTGTTGTTTTTTATAGACAATTGCAAGCATGGCGCGTCAATGCATGGTGCCCCATGCGTGCAAGCATGTGCAGTGTGCGCGTGAACGTAGCATTGGCAAGCTTGTAAACGCACGCACTTGACCGCAAGAACAAAGAAATGGCGGCGGCCAGAATGCCCGGCGCCTTGACCTTGCCTTCTTCCTCGTCTCTGGTCAGCTCTGTCACGTGACCCGCCGCAGCGCGCGAGCTACACACGCTGATAAGCGTCGAGATCCGGTATGGCGCGCCCAGCAGCCGCTTTTTTCTTTGTCTGCTTGTTTTCAGTTGCAGTTTGAACTTCGCTCGTCCTACCTGCTTCGACCTGTCGTCTAACCCTGCTGTCTTATTAGGATGTCTCTTCACAACGTATGGGATGTGCACCAAAGCTATCAGTGTTCGAAAAGTCCTGCGCGTATATCGGCAACAAGCGACTCTTCAAAGAAGTCAGGAATTCTTGCGGTTCGGTTGTGTTCCGCAACCAAACCGCAAGAACTTTCCGCAATTTTGGGTCCTTGCACATTGAATTTGTAAATAGTGTTAAAACACTCGGAGTTATTTTTTGTGATAATATGCTCTGGACTAACCACGTAAGAAAGCTCTGCTCTAAACTGGGTAAATCTGTAGGAATTATGAACAAACACAGACATGTTCTACCGAAAAGCGTAAAAAGGGTTTTAGATAACTCATTATTTTATTCACATTTGTGTTATTGCAATCTCGTCTGGGGAAATACTTCTGATTCAAATTTAAATATGATACATTTATTACAAAAAAAGGTGATACGAATAATAGCAGATGTGTCTTACATTCATCACACCGAATCATTGTTTCAATTATATAAGATCCTTAACATACAGCAAATTTATAACTACCGTTTAACAATTGCGTTGCAGAAATGCGACATGTGGCCGTTCCAGTACAATTCTTCAACTATCTGAATTAAAAGAAACAGAGAATTATTACCCGTCTAGACATCACCAACCTTGGAAAATTCCGAAATGCAGGACAAATTATGGAGAACAAACAAAACGTTATGCTTTACCTTTTTTGTTGAATGAATATTGTGATCAAAATATAGATGTAGTGAAAATGTCAAACAGCAGTATACTCAATTTGTATTTTAATACTTAAGAATGTATCTCTTATGTGCGCACTATATTTGCATTGTTTATTTCTGAACGCATTTTATTTGTTTTTGTGCTCCGTCATAGCTGCTCAGTGGGGGGTCCGGAGCTCGTCATGCTGCATTTCTGCAGCTTTTTCTCCGGCCTCCCATTCACCACATGTATCTGTGGTGAGAATAAAGTTTGTATTGTATTGTATTGAAAATGACAGCTTGTGCGCCGCATCGTTTTGAAACTTCAAGGAGCCTTCTTTTTCGTTTTTGTGTTTGTGTGGTTATCCTGCTTTGACCGTGTCGACTTATATCTTGGATTACATCCTTCAAGTCCGCTATTATTATGGTAAGTGCACTGCAACCTGCTTGTTGGCAACGATTGACCGTTCTTTTACGCGTACTCTTCCAGATTATCTATAGAATTATGCGGCGTATAATGTCGCGGCAGCCGGGAGAATAATTTCTCCCAAAGTCTGCTATTGAGGAGTTTCAGCGACGGTGTCACCGCCCTGGCGGCCGGTCGCCGAAAGAGAAAGAGGGGGATAGGTTCGCTGGGCGTTGGCTTTGTGTAAATGCGTTGGCCGCGAATGTAGGCTTATAAACTTCGGCAGCAAGAATATCACGCGGCTCTAGTGTTCCGGTACGAGCAACAGAGGTGACACGATCTGCTACGACTAGCTACGACCACCCGCCGCAGCGATGCTGGCGATGCAGGCGTCGAAGTAGTGCAACCTGTGTACTACGCAGTCAGTCGCCGTCGCCGTCGCCGTCGCCGTCGTCGCCCGACGTAGACCGTTTGGCATTCATGGCTTTCCGCCCCGGGTTCTTCGTTTGTGCTTGGAACCGAGTTTTATTTGCTGTGCTGCTTGTATATGTGCTCAGTGGCTGGATATGGACCTCATAGAGCAGTTCTTCAGATTCAACAGCGACTCGTTGACGGCGGAGGGGCTAGCAGCAACGCTTTCGGTTGGTGCATGGGTGTGACGACTACACGGATAAATTTCAAGATTACTGCTAGCAAGTTGGGCCATAGTCGCTTTATGTTGACACGATTTTAAGTGTAAGTACTCCGAGCAAAGGCGAATCTATCGCGTTTCTAATAAACCTTTGTTTTTGTTCTTGCTTTAATCACGCACGACCGACTACTAAGCAAATGTTTCTGTACCGATCAAGGAGTGAATGTCTTCGGCCTTACATTGCGGAACGCCCAATAAAAAGTCATGTTCGTTCAGCGAGAACACTGCCCTTTCGAGTGACCTTTTTTGATTGATAATTTCTCCCGTATCGAGGTGCTTTAATCAACACGATCGATTAGGTTTGCTTCCCTAGTTAAGACATTTTGCTGCCACAGTGCGGCACTACTGCTTGGCGCGATGTATGCCGCTGGTGTTATTGTTAGTTGGTTTACTTCGAAAGCTAAAGGTGTAACAGGTGGGACCATTCAGTTTGTCAAACATGTGATGATATGGGAATTTCGTTGCATAACTAGCGTTGTACGTTTAAGATTGATAAGAAACATGCTTATGTGATGATGCATGTCTACAGCACAAGCTTTGCAGATCCAGAATGGGTGTGCTATAGGATACAGCCTCAAGGTTTTTAATGAACCAAATTGGTGATTATACGGCAATAAATATTGTGGAGGAAAACTGCCCATTGACTCATGTGCGTTTTGATCGTGACCATTGGTGTGCTGTTGGCAAATTAGGTAATGACACACCTTTTCCCTGACCATCTGGCTTCAAGGGACACCGCATCTAGATGTGCTTAAATATGTTTATTTCAAGGTTCAGTTCACCCCTCTGCATCATTAGAGGAAGGCAGTCTCAAGCCACAACAAACAGCAGTGAATACACAACGCATAATAACAGGCACCAGTGTCCAGGTGTATAGTCCGCAGAAGCCAATTTGAGCATAGAAATATTTTGTTTTGTTTAGATAGTTTGCATTTAGGTATAATCCGCAAGGCCTGATTTCCGTGCCCAGTACATAGTCCACCAAGCTGGCGCGTTGTGTCTTCGCGCTTCCTTTCCTGGGTGGCATTTTCTTCAGAAGTTCTTTGGCGAACGCTGTAGAGCCTGAACGGCTCTTGAGGCCCATATCCAGCCACTGAGCACACAGACAAGCACTGAAAATAACACTCGGTACCAAGTACAAACGAAGCACCTAGACGGAAAGCCGTGAATGCCAAACGAGCAGCGTCGGGTGACGGCGACTGACTGCGTTACTCCCCCTTTGACGCCTGCATCGCTGCGGTGGGTGGTCGTAGCTAGTCGTAGCGAGATGATCTTCACTTCAAGCAAAAAAATCTTGCCATATCATAGTCAAGACATGTGCGCAAGTGTTCAGCGACGTGGGCTCTCTCACGCTGGTGGAGCTGTCATCGAGAAAGGTACATATCAAAAATGTTTGTGCGTTTCAGGCTGAAACTATAACGCATACTTTATCTAAACCTAAATTTATCGGTCTGTGGCTACAAACATTTTCGTTGACGTCGCTTATATGATGTAACCATTCAGGCCTCGCATTAAATGGCGTTGCGAACTCTTCGATTCTGCATGAAAACTTATTTTTGCCCTAATAAAAGACATTTTTAACAGGACACGTGTCTTCTGCTGATGCATATCTTCCAATTTACCATGCAGAGGCAAAAAGAAAATCAACTGTGCACATCTGCCACTTAGCATAAGCACCTTTCGCCATTCATTCTTGAGCACACTCAAATATCAGCTTAGGTTGCTCTTGTTTTAGAAGCTTTGCTTGGTTTTGAAAAAAGAAAAAAAGTTAAAAAAGCTTTACCTTTGTTCTCCTTCCGGCATTTAATACAGACTTGTTTGTCAGCAGATCACACACAGCAGATATCACCGCGGCACATACAAATCGAACGACCGATGAAACTTGATAGTACAATAAAGCTTTCCACAAGAGCCAAAAGGAGGCTTGTAGGGGGTGCACAAGCTCAACGAAATGAGATTGGCGCTTCCGGGGCTTCTTTACATTATGCGTGAAAACAGGACGATCGGCGACCAGCTGATCGCAATATAGCACCAAGGATACCGATGTTTCGATACATAGAACGCAGGATAAAGACCTCAATCGTCCTTTGTATGCTGTAGCTGTCATACGTTCCATCCAACCGCATTTTAGTGCAATTAACTAGAACAACCGAAGAGTTCGCAGCACCCTTAAATGCGAGGCCTGAATGGTTACATCATCTAAGCGACGTCAACGAAAATGTTTGTGGCCACAGACCGATAAGTTTAGTTTTAGATAAAGTACGCGTCATAGTTTCAACGCGCAAACATTGTTGATATGTACCTTCCTTTGGACGTACGTACATTTGGTTCAACTTGGTGACGGCTGCACCAGCGTGAGAGCTCACGTCGAACACTTGCACAATTATCTTGACTATGGCAAGATTTCTTGCCTTCGACTGGCTTGAACACTTAATTTTTAGCATTACGGTAGGTCTTGCTTGAAGCGATGATCGTCTCGCACACGGAAACAAACAGAGAACGACACGCTTTGTTTGATTAATACGCTACCGGTCTATGGGCGTCGCAAATCTATCCCTCTCTTTTCCGCCATGTTGGATCGATCGGAGCGCCCCCTAGATTCGCTGAAACTCCTCAAAATAGTGAGAAATTACCTCGGCAGTATAAAAGTGCCTCTTCACATTTCACAGAACGCTTGCACGTTTGTGCTTGTCTACGGAATACGTTGTAATTTGTAGGCGAATTGAAAACGATCGTTTGTGTCTGTTTTCCTGCCCATTTGCAAGCACCTGCGCAAGCACGATTTTTTCCATGTGTTTCCTCCATGTTAGAAATAGGTCTACGAGTTTCGGGACGTCTTAAATAAGTTTAAAAAAACACCCTTCCAGACGATACCCATTTAGGAGCTAGTGAATAAATTGTCTATCCGAATGGCGCATTCAGATGTGTGGTCACGTGCCTGGTCGAACGGGCACCCGTATCAAACGGGCACCCGTATCAAACGGGCACCCGTATCAAACGGGTACCGTTTCAAATGGGTACCCGTATCCCACAATCACGTTTGATCCAAACGGATCGACAGGTTTGCCACCCATTTGATTCAAACGGGCGACCAGTTACCGACCCGTTTGAATTTCAAATGTTTTTGTTTTTCAGTAGGGTACCGCTCGAGTGATTTCGTCTGCCCTCTCTGAAAGGCGAAGTCGAGCTCGCTCGTAAAGGCCTGCACTTCTGAAAGTCGCAGGAAGGGTAAGAGAGACGCGGACGACGTGACGAGTAGACGACGTTGCAAAGGAGCAGACGACGCTCAGGTAGGAGGTCGGGATCAGCCAATCAGGGCTTGGCGTCCTGACGTCACCGCTACCCCCTGCGCAAGAAGCAGACGAACTTGCCCTCCGCATAGGAAGCGAGCATGCCGGCCGCGTCGCGGCGGTCGCTTATTGTTTGCCGCAACCTAGGGGACTCCCTTATTCCCCTCCCTAACGAACCCTCGTTTTGGGCACAAGCCCATTTAATAAGGTTCAATAAAGTTGTTGACTGACTGACTGCAACCTAGCGGAAGCCGGCACAGAATCACCGAGGAGCAATGGAGAGGAAACAGCACAGCGCATAGTGTCCCCGTCGTAATTATGACAGGATTTAAGGCAGTTATGAATTCGGGAAGTTTCCTCGGTAGCCGGTGCCACCGGCGCAGAATCATAGGGAAGTAATGGTGACAAACAGCACAGTGGACAGTGTCCCTCTCGGGGTTTGGCCGTTTGGCGATTACGAATCAGGAAAACTTCTTTGGTAGCCGGTGCAGAATTATCGGGGAGATGCAATGGCGACAAGCAGCACAACGGACAGTGTTCCCGTGGTGATTACGACGGGGTTTAAGGCGGTTACGAATCCAGAAAGCTTCTGTGTTGCCAATATAACGAAGGGAAAACTCCTTCGTGAATCTGGCAGTGTGTTTGACGTGAAGGAGGCCCGTTTCGACGGACAAGTGGATGTCACGGCGCGCTGTACTCCGCAGACAAAATTAAACGCGACCGCGAAAAAAAAAAATTGAGCCTGGCGTGATTAGGTGAGAGAGCTTTCTTGGTTGACGTTGAGTGGACAGCATTAATTATGTACGTTTATTACTTTCTGGATCAGCTTGAAAATAACTGGGCGATTGTTTTCGCGCCGTTCCGCGATTCCCACTACACTCTTCCTGTAGGCTGACGGAAACATCCAAGGGTGGGCTTGGGTGGGCGACTGTATTCCGCCTCTCGATTCCGGTGAAGTATTTGCTGCATATTTTAGGTTTTGTAGTAGGTGTCTATGCTGTTTCATCGTCGCTAGAATAGGAAAGCAGTTAATTGTATTATTTGTCAGCAGCATAACGCAAAACGCGAACTGCAAGGTAAAAAATGAAACTTACCTGCGTCGACGTACAAGTCGCACCCAAGTCGCGCGCCACTCTGCCTTGTACGGCTTCGAAGGGAAGCCGTAGAACTTCGTGCCGTGCGCGCCCTTGTACGTACTGTTGCAGCCGACCACGCAGAAAATGTAGTGGCTTTCTTGGTGCGTAATAGCCATCTCAGAAATTACAGCACTAACCCGCTACAACGCACAACCAACGCAGCAACTGGCAGAAGCTCCAAGGTATATGTATAGATGGTAGCGAAGCTTCCATAGAAGCCCATTGGCGCAAAGATGGCGGCTCATGGGGCGCAGCGCCATCTGTGAGATGCGCGGCATTGACATTAGTCATGCTTGCCTGTGACGTCCAGGAAGTGACGCTTTATTAAAAAGAAACACGAAATTACGTAATTTCCTCATGATCGTGACGTCACGATTGTTTTTGGCGCGAAATTGAAATGATTCTTACCGGTGGCGAGAAATTAATTTTTTTTCAGATGGTCTACATGTCTGCGCAAGTACCGTCTTTCATACATTGCTTCAGGCGTCATAGCCTTGTTTGTATCAATCACTCCCATGTAATCTTTCTTGCAAAAGAACCAGTTTTTTTATCAGTTCTGGGAACCACCAATAAGTTACTATTGTTTTTAACTGAGCAGGGTGTTACAGCACACCTATGAAGGTATACTTATTATTGTAACTATGGCTTGTTTGCCAAGAAAGACAAAACGGCCAAGCTTGGTTTACAGAGTTTATTATATACAAAATTAAAACACCACCACAGGACACAGATGGAGACATGATGTAGAAAACATAGTGAAAGGAGGTTTGGACAACTCTATGTACGCACTTAATAACCTTGCTTAATACTCACAACAGGAGGCACGTTTACGCATTTATCTTGCACTGTTCACGTTGAGAGCTCGTAACTATATTTAACAATATTAATCACAGGTGGAAGTGCAGGGCCATGCATGTCTTTTGCACTTGAATGTCCACATGAATTAATGCTTCAAGAGATTGAAATTTGAGACCTTGCGTTATAGTACATGTGCTTTCCACAAACATAATGTGCCCTAGAGCTTGACTTTCTATGTGGGCACTTGTACGCAAGAAACTGCCACAAATTGACAAACTGAAATTTTCATATTGATTCATGGAAAACTCAAGTTCATCTACCTTAACCTATACATTACTTGCAGTGTCTGGGCATGCGAAACGGACTTCTACACTTTATTTAGAGTATGCTATATTCATTTGGTCATCGCTGTAGACAGTTTCGGCAGGGCATGTGGTAAATTAGAGGAATGCACTCGCACAATCCGGCATGCTAGCGCGAGCATTGAATGCAACATATAAGATAAACTAAAGGCAATTCCTGTGGGCATAACGCAAGTGTTGTCTCATCTGCACAGCCTCTGGACTTGTTGCTTAGTTTTGTGGCTCACAGCTGCATCAAGGAGCTCACTATTCGTTTTACGGGCAAACCAATGAAGTCGCACCCTTGCAAACAAAGCAACTAAATCGTTATAGACATCCTCACTGCAGAGAGTCAGCAGCTTTTCGACCTTCTCATGATGAGTGATGCACAGTGCCTTCCCAACGCCTTCTTTTAAAACCAGACTGCCAACTGAGGTGACAAAAACCTTCTCACAAGCTTGAAGGAAGGAAACAAAGCAAGGTGAAGAGACCGAGAGGCCTCCAAAGTCTGCTTCAGACGTTTCTTTCACACTCAAATACAACAACATTTGGCTCTCATCAGAAAAAGTGGCATTCTTGATTTCCAATTCACATTGCTGAGTCATGTTTTTACATGTATGAAACTTGACAAACCTTGGTACAAGCCATTCAGCAAAGTGAACCATGTTGTTAAGTGATAATAAAGAGGGATAACTACGGGGTGTGAGGTCAGCTGCACATTGTGGAAGTGAGGTTCCTAGACTAAGTGAAGGTGAGGGAGCTGAGAGACCAACTGAAAGAGCCGCGAAAAGAGTTGCCATGCCCTCTTCGCATTTGCTCTTGTCGGACAGTTTAAACAAGTTGCTAACTAGGAGATGCCTAAAGGCTGCCTGAAACTGCCGGCAAGAGGAACTGGTGTTCCCACCAGACTTCGACCTTATTATAGAGAATGTGTTTTCAAGTGCATCTTGGTTGAGATGGCGAGTCAGAAGGTATCTGAAACCACACTTAGATGTCAGATGCTCACAAATCAACATCACAGACCGAATGGTCAAGCAGAAACCGCGAATGCAAGCAGGCTGCCGTGGGCATCCAAGAACGTTAAGGCTTTCAAACATGAGAAGGCATTCCGTCAGAAACTCTTTGTGAACAGAGCCCTCATGCATTGCAGACAGATATGCACCCTTCCCGCGTTTCTGTGAGCTGTTCAAGCTATCAAAACGGCGATCCATTCTTTCAATGAAGCGGGCCGTTTGGATAGCTTCAACTGGCAGTCGCTGAAAAGTGCCTATGGCAAACATTGCAGCAGCACAGTGATTACTGAATATTTGTGCTGCTAGCCTTACTGACATCTTGAAGGCAAAATTCAAATTAAAACGCTTTTCATTGAGCCTGGGCATGAATCGGATTTCAAGCTGTCTCTCTTTTTCGTGGACTTTCCTGAGGAAAGAGCTTTTTAACGTGTGGTCCCCAACTTAAAAATTGTACTTGAAGAACATAATTCGCAAGCACTTCAGCAGATGCGGAACATCAAATAGAAAAACGTGACTTCTCGTTCACAGTTATGTAGGGCTTCTCAGGGATAACAAGGACATTAAAAATAGCAACATTTTGATTCCCTTGGTCACATACGACAGCTACTGGCTCCAGACCGGCTTTCAGAAGCAAATTGTGGCACTGGAAAATGAGGTCTCGCAAAATGTTGGCAGGTGTTCCCCCATGAGCCAAAAGAGCCAAGTGGCTGCTTCCATAGCGCGCGAATGCCTTTAGCCATAAACACAAGAGCTTTGTTAGTGAGGTTATGGCCTCTTCCAGTGCTACTTTCTTCGAGCCCGTAAAACCTGTCCACAAAGGGGTTGTAAGAGAGCTCTTTCGTGACGTGCATCTCGTCAAAGACAATAATACATGTCATATCTTCTGGTGAAAAAGAAGCTGCACGTATTTTGACAAGTTCGAAAACTTCTGGGTAAAAACCAACCCTCAGGGGAACACGCTGAAGCCAAAGCTGTAAAGACCTAACGGATGGGAGCGTGAACAATTGCCTACAGTAACGGTAACCCTTAGGGCTGTGAAAGTACAAGCCCAAGGCAAAGGCTTTGTTCTGACTGCACCACCGCCTGCCGAACCTGCTTCCATTGCTCATCTTCAGCTGACCTTCCACAAGGTCAGCGACGGCTGGAGACACAAGACAACGCACACTTTCAACTATTTCAGTGACAGTCAGCATATGACGCCGTCGCTGCAGCCGTTGCTGGAGTCTTGTTGTGCTTCCGAAGCTGTCGAAGTTTGGCCCTCAACACGTCCATCTTCCTCTTGCCCTCGGTACGGGTGGCACAGGACCCTGCAAGAAAAAAGCGAAAGCAATTATGAAACGCTTCGAGAAACAATGAAAGGAGCAATGCACCTCTACTGTAGAAAATGTGGAAGTACAAGTAAGCTTTGTGCATCATGACAGTTACCTACGTTGGTGAGAAACTGCAGAAGTCGAAGTCACCGAACCATCATAATCGGTAGGGGAAGGTTCGGGCGCCCGCATATTGTTTTCTCCCGAAGACCATTTCCATCCATCGCGTATGTGTGATCCACTACAAAGAACAAAACAAAGGAAACAAAGTGACAGACTGGTTGCAAAAAGCTGAACCTGCAGCTATAGCCGGTCAAGAACTACGCAAGAATGTAATCTTCAAAGACTGTCTTAAACAATGAACACTATCAAAACTTACCATGAACTCTGGTTGGAGGGCTAGTCTTCGCGCTACAGGTCAGAGCCATGAGACTGCTCCCCACATCTGCAAAGCAATGACGAGACAACAAAAAAATCTGTTAAAAATATTAGTATTTGCATTGTTTCAGGATGTTCCTGAGGCATGGGACAAGCTAGATTAAAAACATGGTCATACATGTTTTGCATGTTTCCCAAAAAAGCAAAGTACTGGGAACACATCCTATCTTAGAAAGGATGGCTACTACGCGACAGTCCGAAATATACAAGAAACATGGCCTGCAACACTTCTCCGCTTGTACCTTGTTCCGTTGTGCGGTGGGTGTGACACCGTGATGATGTGGGCGCACCAATGCTACAGCTGCTGGACGGTGTGGGCTCGCTCTCGCTGATCAATTGGTCAGGGCTGCTGCTCTGGACGACATCTGCGGCACCGATGCAAAGTTGGTTTGCAAAGTTAAGCACACACGTTATGTACACTAGAACAGTTCCCTGTATCTGCATGTGAAGTACCTTCTGAAGAATATTATGTTCTTAGTAATAATAAAAACAAGATTTCGTGCTCACCTTCAGTGATCAAATATGCTGGTATTGCATCATGACGCAGCCTTCCTCGATAGAGAAACGCAGATGGCTTGAAGTGCGTGGAGCATACCGCCCGTTCCCGCAGCTGCTGTGGTGTCTTGTTCTGTAGGCTTGGGTTCCGGCAGAACTGAACCCAGACCCTCCGCCTGAATGTGAAGCAGTATTTTAATTTACATACCCTGGGCTAAACTGAGCAGGCCGAAATGCCTTCAGTTGACATTTAAGACAGGAACAAGATTAAACATTAATGTTAGCGATAAACTGGTGACATCATGGTACCTGGTCTCCCGTCTGGGTCCAGCGAACGCCACGAGCGCGGAGCACACCTCTGTGCTCGTGAGGTTAGGTAGGTTCACAACGCAGACGATTACATTACGAGATTCCAGAGCACATCCACAGCAAGTAGACGGTAGCCCTTATAGTCGCCAGCATTTTAGAAGGACGACACCAACCACGTTTCAAGCAGAAAGGATGTTTCAGTGTTATTCACACCATAATCTGACGGATAGACTAATATTTGAGATTAGTTTCGTCTCGCGCAGCTTGGAACGAAGACTGGGCCCACAAACGCTCGATCGACGGGTGCCTATTACTAAATGAGCATGCATGAGGGCCCATAGAAGAGTTCAAGAACTTACCAGACATCACCGGACAACGGACATCAGAACATCACTCATAGTTGCAGCGGATACAGCTGCTATAAGTTTCACCTTGCTGAGTCCACGGGAAAACGATGAAGTGTGAAGCCAGTGGTGCAGTCATCACTTGTGCATCGCGCTACCGAGTAGCGTCTCTTTACATGTGGTAGGCTCATCGTCCCTACGAACGGAGCCTTGAACGCGCCCGGCGGGCCCACTCGGATACGGGGGAAACCTTAAGACCACGACTTATTAAACGATTGCAAGTGAAAGTTTGACGGGAGCTACAGAAGTGCAGGCACACTGGCAAACGCAAAAATCCAAACACGAGGCGTTTCAGGACTGCAAACTTCGGCCGACGGCGTACACCCCGTACTAGCGACGTTCTAGAGGTCGCAACAAGTGTGCACAACACAATACATATTAAACACTAACTAAAAAATTCTACAAATCGAACATGCTTAAGCTAAGTTATCAGGAATAAATAATACTTTTATTTAACGTAAACCATATTAGACACCAAAAATGTGTCTTTAATGTTTTATCAGGTTAGTGTTTCGCCGCGCAAAACACAGTCGCGCTGCGGTAGCGCGGCCTCCAGGGAGATGACGTTGACGATTGGTTTTGGGCCGCTTTTTTGCTCCACTTTCGCGACCCATATTAATTGACCTTCGAAGCTCCCCGATGCGGCGGACCCGTTTGCCGCTAGGGGCGCCCTGGTCGGGGCTTGAATTAGATCGGCACGGTTCCTATTAATAGCTTGCACTAAGGTCACTTTGGTCCTTTATGGTGGCCAAACCCTCTCGAGTGTAGCCTTTACTGTACTAATTCTACAAACAGGAAACGAGCATTGCAAGCGATAAGAAACGATCAGGCGCAGCTTCCATTGCATTCATGGCGGGATTCTGACACCAGCAAGGAGGACGGATATGACATCACATGCAAGCCATTATGCTAGGAAACGCTCGGAGACTAATGTTTGTGACGGAGCCATTTGCATCAAATTTCACTGCCTTGCATCATTGCATTTGGGTGAAGCTTCTCCACCTCGCACGTGCATGTTCAGAGAAAGAATTGACATGAAAGCTTTGTCAGAAATCTTTTAAAAACATTTAACTTGCTTTGCTTTTTCACCTGTGCAGAACCAAGAGCACCTGATCGTGTATGGGGAGACTGAGGAATCACTTGTTAAACGTCAACAGTGGCTGGCTACTACGTCCAGTACGTCCGTTGACCCTGCTCACTACCGGGAGCGGCTTCTGGCCACAGCAAAACAACGACATGAGACACTTATGACCATGACCCTGACAGAAGCGCTCTCAATGTTTTCATTTCTTGCCTCGGAAACTGCTGTAAGCTTTAGATGCTGTCCGATTTCTACCTTATTCAAATAGTGCTAATATCCCACACTACATCGGAGTTTGTCTGGTTAGGCATTATTTTTACAGCCGAGCTGTTAAGGGCTAGGTTCCCCAGGATCGTGTCCATGCATGTCAACACAAACCTACCTGGACAGCTACCGCCATCTATAAGCGACGGCGGCAAGGACACAACCAGTATGGTTTCCGCCGTCGCTCGTAGATGGCGGCAACCTTTCCAGCTATAATATAGGAGTGGATAGTTGGGCGCGTTGGTGAGAATTTATCGTAGGAAACAGAGCGAAAAACAGACGACGACGAAGAAGAAGCACACAGTGTATCGAGTACAGCTCCTCTGGTCTTCCTTTTTTGGCTTCTCATTGCCCCTACACATTTATCGTCCACTACGCTAACCACACCTGCACTGGCACGTGCATGTCTGCCTTAATGTTTTGTCATAAATTGTTTCCATGCCAGTAGGTCCTCTCAGGAGGTTTGCTGAAAATTGTACCACACATTGCACAATGCAGGGGCTACATTGTAAGTTAAAAACTATTGTTTATGCCGATGTTCTGACTGCGTAAAATAATTCTTGCAGCTTGTACTTAGCCTTTATGGCTTGAAAAGCAATTTGAGCTGTTTGCTAAGGTCTGGATATTGATGTTTATTCTTTCAAACTCCTCATTTTCGCAGCTACTGATGGAATTAGAGGTCCTGTGCAAACGGGATCTGAAAAAGCTCCTTGAGGTTGGCCTGAACACAGTCTGCACAATAATATTGAGGTTTGGAAAGGAGGAGGAACTAATATCCTTATCAGAGACATTTTCAGGTGAATGGCTTAGAATGGAACTTCATTTAGAACTTTCAGTTTTGCTGTTTCACATCTGATGGTCTTCCACATACATCTTTTATACTTATAGTTATGAATGAAATAACGGTCTTGTAATGCGGCTAACAGCCACCTAACACAAAGGCGCCTATCTGCGCGTTCAGTGATATCGGAATGGAATGCAGGAGGGCAGTTGAGATCCCACACATTTCAGACAACTCAAGTGATCAGTACAGGGGAAGGTGGGCAGAATTGAGCTTTGCCTCCCACTAAACAAACACTTTCCATGTCACTGTATGAGCCCTCATTTGATACTTTTGAATCTCAGCCAAGGTGCTTACAATCAGATAGGAGCTTATCGTGGAGTAGGCGTCATACGAGCAAAGGTTGACTGCTGATTAATAAAATGGCTGTGATCTAATCTAATATATGCATGCCCTGTGCAATTATTTGGCACGTGTCATACGTGCTTCGTTGCTTTCACATGCAAGTCCCCAAAACCTTTTGCAAGTAAGAACTATGCATGTGTTATGTGCTGAGCCTGTGTGATTTCTTGCTTCCTTTTATTTTCATTGTTCAGGTGATGGAGTCCTCGCAGGCTTGCAGTGTATTGCATCGAGATGCTCCGAAAAGTTACAAATGGTAACCGAGGTGAGTACTATTTGCTAGTGAAGCAGGAATGCTAGCTATACTTTGGTTCATAAATAGCTGACGCTATAAGGGATCTTAGCCAATACAGCACTGGAAGAGTATCACGTGATCTTCTGGCAAGGGCAGACTCAGGTATTTCTTGAGGGGGGGGGGGGGGGTTCGGTGTTGGTCAGCGTATCATAAGTTTAAGAACCCCCCCCCCCTTTTTTTTCGTTTCCACGCCCTAAAGTTTTACACATACAGAATTCAAGAGGGGTTCAGGACATCCGGATCCCCCCTCTGAATCCGCCCCCCTCTGAATCCGCCCCTCTCTTCTGGTTGGGCAGAGTGACATGCGGAGCTCAATGTCGCACGACACTTCTAGCATCCGCTGCACTCGGACTGAAGGGAGACAGGGTATAGCCAACAACGCGGTGTACTTTGAGCATAGAAAAACCTTGTTGTAATATGGGTTCACTTTATTGAAAAATACTGATATTTGGAATGTTAGTTTGATTCATCACTGATTTAAAGGGGCCCTGCAAGGACTTTTTGACTGTTTTTTTTTTAATTTGCACCAAACCAGAGCGCACTGAACGTAGTAACTTAATGAAACTTTTCTCAAACTTCAATTTATTTTAAAAGTTATAGGCAAACTAAAATTGAAAAAAAAAAACAAGCTAAAATAACTTCCTTCATGACGTCCTTGTTCGCTTGAGTGGCCATGAACTAGAGGAAGGGTAGTGAGCTCAGCGAGCGCTCACGGCTGCCGCACTCCGTGTCGACGGGTCGAGAGGCCGCCACTGAAGCATGATCTGGATAGGCTGTATGAAGCGGGCCGCCAGGGCGGCTCGCATTGCATTTTCTACGCGATTAAACACTAATTCGGCACGACACTTCATTGGCAACAAACTACAGCAAACACGGGGTAAATATCAGTTGAGGTCGGGAGCCACTTCGCACTGCCATTCCGCCAAACGGCCAGACCACAAGCCAAACCCCCTCGCCGAAGGCCTTCGGAACGCTCAAAACTGGTCGGATCCTCGAGCCCGTGTACGACCGCAGCGCCGCCGCATACATCCGGGACCTTTCTACGCTCGCCGTTTATCGGTACCTGATCCCACTACACCTTTCTAGCATGTGCCGCCTTTTCCACCGCTTGGTGGCGTGTATGTCGACGGGTCATTTCTTGTTTCCGTACTTTATGAACTGCATTTGTTTCTTTTCTGATCTAAAATACTAAAATGAAACTACTTTTATAAATAATTGAAACGGTTCACGCCAATTATATATTGTATTTCGACAAAAATAAGTTTTTAGCGGCTCTGACCAGTAGCAAGCCCAGGAACAAAGACTTCACATATCGCGCGCTTTCGGCACCGCGGGTCGCCCCCGTAGGTGGAGGAGGTTTCCGTGTCGTCCGGTTAAAATATGACGCACTGATATTTAGTTACTCTCTCCGTGCCCGCTGGTTTGCCCAAACCCCAAGAGACGTGGAAACTGCAAAAAAAGGTAGACTCTTGAATATAATTGCAGGGCCCCTTTAAGGTTAAGGGAACACAAGAGTGAATGCACCATTTCTTCCAAAATGTTTTTTCAATGAATATGCACTGTTGTAACCTTTTGTGGGGAAATTCTGAGCGATCTTGGCACATTTTAGTGGCAGCAATTTTTGACTTCAGCGACCTATCCATGTCGCCACTCCCGACAAAAAAGGCAGTCTAAAACAGGTTGCATTGCTTTGGCTCAATGGAGCTGTCTGCACTCAATTTTGCGGACATAGTTGTCTTTCATGTTTCTAAATTCCTGGGCTGTGACGGTTCAAGTCAGTCAGCCCTCTGCGGTTACACATAGTGCATGTTTTTTTGTCTTGTGCCTCGTATATTATAGTTTCCAAGGTTTGGGCATAATATTTACATCAAAAGTGAAACTATGAGCTCAGGAGTAGAGATACACTTGTAGTTATCTCTAACAATAAGTTTTGCTTTCAGTATCACTGGTCAGGTTCTTCACATAAGTTGCATGAAGGACTGCCCTTTTTCAAAGTGTATGCCTTCAGTGTTTCATGTAGCGTACGATCAACCATGGGACTTGTTCTGACAAAGGACCAGGTATTGTAAGATATCTTTTGATCTCTAAACAAAACCTATTTTGGAGCTCGTTTCACGGTGGCGTCCAAATGGTACATTCAGCGCCTCTTGCCTCAGTGTGATGCATCGTTTTCCTGTATACATACAGGGGTCTCTCTCTCTTGCACCTTGCTTGGTGGAGACGACCGACGAGATCAACCTCCGCGTTGATGTCCAATATCTGTTCAAGGTTTCATCAATCCTAAGGGGAGTTTGATGCATTTTTGCAGCTTTCTGGGTATTCAATATTAGATACCCAAAAGAGTCGCGTAACACACTTACTTTTTTGGAGCATGCCTTGTTCGGCCTGAGTGAGACGAAACCAGCCACGAAGTGTCGAGATTTGCTGAACTTTTATATGTTCTATGAAAAGAATGTCTAATTTTTTTTTTTCTCTCTGCTTGGAAAAGTCCTAGTTTGAAATGTAGAGGGTTAAAAAAAGAATTATTTTTAGATTGTATGCAACAGGCTACATTTCTGTAATAAAATTTAAAGTCTGAACTCCGAATACAAAGAACGTTAGAAGAAAAACACCAATCTTTTCAACGACCGAGTGGCAGCTGTCGGGGAGATGCCAGACAACGGGATATTTGTTTACCTATATATCCAGAGAAAGCACGCCCAGTACAAAGAGGCTCTAAACACCAATGTGCTTGGCTGCCTAGCTCCTCTTTATGCTCCTGCCGTCATTCTTGGATAAGGTAAACAAACATGGTCAAAATTTTTTCTCCCAAACAGCAGCCACTTTGCCGTTGAAAAAAATCAGTCTTTCCTTCCTCATTTTGTTTGTTCTCAGGGTTCAAGCTTCAAATTTCAGCATGAAAATAGTTAAGACATTTTTTGATCTGTCAAGTTTCTGTTTGCAGGCCATTTTGGAGTGTAAACTCTTTTGCGACACATTGTAGAAGATAGCATGTCAAGACAGCATGTGCTTAGTCAAAAATATCTAGTCGTTGTATGTCATTTTCAGTTCTTTTTATCTAATGTTTTGGTACTGATATAATAGTCATCCCAATTGTAAAACGTTTTCAAGGATCAGAAAACTTTTGTTTTGCTTCCTGAGAGAAGGGTCTGCTTACTTAGGTGAGTGAACAACATACAACAAGAGACTTTGTACATATATTAAATAAAAGAGGTGCTGATTCAAGTTGGGACTTACTGATTACTGATTCAAGTTGTGACCCGACGAGATCGTCACAGCAATTTAGCAAGTACTTCCACTGTTCTCTCCGCCTTTACGAAATGTATTTCCGATTACACTGGCAGAAAACTTTCCGGCTTTGCAGTCAAAGGTAGAGCGCGTGCGCCGCGCTCTTTGTGAAGCCGCGCGCACGGCTTCAATTGGCATTCAGGGTGCGCGAGCGTAAGAGCTCTACTTTTTACCGCATAGCCCATACTTGGACGTCGTTCAACTACTCTACTCAAACTACTGTAGTTTAACTACTTTTTCGAGTAACTTGGTAACTTTCAATTACAACTTGATTTGGGTTATTAATAGTTTTCTTTAACTACTTTTTTTAGGTAACTTCTACTCAAATTACTAACTACTTTCGAAATCTAGTGCTAATTTTGCTCATCACGAAAGTTTGAGCGCAGAAATGAATAAGACGCCGCAGATGAAGTGGCATTCCCGAACAAGGGGCTCCCTTGTTCGGGAAGGCGTCCTTGGGCCAAGGTGGCGACGAGCAGCCAAAATATAACTCCGGACCTAATCCGGTAATGCACGCAGGCGCCGCGCCTCCAGCTGCAACCGTGTTGGACGGGCACACTCCGAGGGCTGTTGTTGTTTTCGTGTTGTCTGTCTTTAGTGAGTTCTGACTTAAACCAAAACAATTTTTTTCAGTAGCGTAGCACTAGCACTACAACGAGACGTGCAGTCGTCCGGATGATCTCATCGCCGTGGCACGAGACTTGAACCCTTGACGGTCTGGTGCACTCGCTCTGCCTACTCTCAGAACGCTGTCGGAATAAAGAGGGGCCAATCATAACAATCTCAACTTGCCGAAGAAAAAAGGAGAAAAGTTTGTTATAAAAGACCCTCTACCCGAGGCATACCTCAGATGTTTCTTCATGGACACCTAAGACGCCGACACTCGCTTACCCGACCCTGCACAGCCTGTGTCTCAAATTCAACGGTGCCGTTCCATCCAGCGCGTCGGTGGAACGTCTGTTTAGCTTGGCTGGGGACGTCTTTAGAAGGGAAAGGGGAAAACTCTTCTATCAAGAACTTTGAAAGTCAATTGCTTCTGCGAGCGAATAAAGTATTTTGATGAAAACGCAAGCCATAAATAGACTGCGTTTATTTTAGGCTCGCAGGGTTTTTCATTGATCCAAACTGCTGTTGATTTTGCTACCACAAAATTACAAAGAAGTAACTTCGAAAGTAACTTCAAAGTAACTCGCTACTTTTTTACTGTAGTCAGTAGTTTACTGAATTACTATTACAAATGCGTAATTTCTATTCTACTCGAATTACTTTTGGCGTCGATACTCAGTAACTTAACTACTTAGGTGAGGCGCCAAAACAACGAGGACACGAGGAGAGAAGCAGACAGGACTAGGCGCACTTTCAACTGAACTTTATTTTAGAAAAACACAGAAACGCAAGCTATGTCCATTGTGCACGTGCGCATGGGCAAGAAAAGGGAAAAAAGAAAAAGAAAAAGACAGAACGAAGCCTAGCGCGTTTTCCTACGTGACTCGTTTATTTTGAAGGAACGTATACTCCCTATCAGATAGAGATAAAGATGTGGCGCTAACACATACATCGGTGCCGCGAGATCTTATGGTGAAGGCCTCCAAAATTTCGCGAGCAATTTTTGTTGCGCGGCTTCCAACACTTCTTGTTTCGTCAGACTTTGGGTCACACTTGCATCGATCACAGTTTACTGCCAAGTGGCGTGTACCAACTAGCCCAACTAGCCCAACTCGGCGTTCTAATTCAACTTAACTACCTTTTTTGAGTAATTTGTACATGTCTGGTATAGCCACAGAAAGTTGTCCGGGAGTATAGAGGGCACAAGGCTTATTTTCATTCACGCGAGGGTCAAGGGAGGACTTCCAGCGGCACTAGCCCATCAGATAGAACATCAACGCTGAAGTCTGTGACCTTGTTTTAATTAGCACTGTATGAGGGAGCAATCTCATGCGAGCTTCGGCATGTCGAGTACGTCACCGGGGATGTAGGCGAAACGGTGCACACTGTTTAAACGCTTGCAGAATCCAGGAGTGGTACGACATCAACTGAGGAACTTGCGATTCAGCACAATGCTGTTCAACGGGCCCGTGAATTTTCAGAGTTCGGGGTATTGGCGAAATAAAAAAAAAAAAAAAACACCATTGCCACATTAGTTATCATGAATATCACCGGACACAAATTCACAAGCCCCACCGCTCGCCTCGACGCCGACACGACATACGACAAAGGCCCCAAAAGTGAAGGCGTCTGCTCCCGTTTTGCAACTAGCGGAAATGAAGTGTTGGGGGATGTCCTTCAAAATAATATATAAAAAATGCTTTGCGCAACGATCATTGTCATTTATTATTGAATAAATAATGATAAAATCCCCAATAATTTATTTTTCTATCTGATTCGAGCTAGCCGGATTGCTCATAACACTGGCCAATCAAGAAAATAACAAATATTCGAACTTTTTCATGACAGGTTTAAGATTTATTGTTAATAGAGCGTTATCTTTTGCAACAGATAAGCATTATAGATTTTGCCTCCATACGTTTCAAATGTAAACAGTTTTTACACACGGCTGTCCTTTCCGCCGTGTTTTGAGTGTTCTTCTATAAATCTGTAACGGACAGCGACCAAAGAGCTTACCCGTACACGTCAAGCTTATATACCCCGCGGGGAAATTAGCGTGTCGAGTAGGAAGTGTCGGGGGCAGGGCCGTTGTAGTGATTGTGATTGTGCATATGTCTGTATCGGTGCTGTGTATTATGTGGTGCTTGTGTCGTCTGCGATGTCTGTATAATCTGTGTGCTGATCAATCGCGGAGTACAAACAAATTCTTTTTTTATAGGCTCCTAGAAATCTCGCTAGGTGGCGCAAGTTGCCACACAATTCCAGATATTTTGCTGGAGTTATATGTCCATCTAAGTTCAACATTTGTTTGTCGTTCTAGCAGTTGCGTTGTAGCTACCAACGCCGCTACGCCTAAGTGGCGCGAGTCGTCGCCCGATTCGAATACTTCGGTTGCTTCAGTCACTTATTTACTTGAAGTTCGGCGTTTGTTCATCTCTATCTGTCTAGCAACCCCGTCACAGCTACCGTCGCCGCTGACGCACGTACCTTCGCACGTTGCGACGTCGGCTGGTCTAACGCAGCGTCGAAGTTTGTGCAAGTTTCGTCCGCTTAAAAGCCGACTAAAGAGTAGGCATACGGAAGTTGCACAGGATATCGGAGCGTAAAGATGAGCGAGGCCGAGGCTACGGTGGGTACCTGCGGAGCGGCGCCGTCCTCCGTAGCCGTTCTCCGTTAGTCACCTCTTCCTTGCTCCTACTAGGCATGATGCTGGTGATTGGAGACGGGACGCCTTTTTCGGAGGTCGATATGGGGCAGAGCGAAGTAGCAGAATAGTAGTTTGACGTCTTTGACGTCATGTCCGGTTTTAGTCAAAATAGAGCAATTTGCAGATATTTGGTTACCTCGACACATTCACCTCTTCACTCCGCGTACTCCTCCGGAGTATGCTCCCAGCTCGTTCCTCCGAAGTCAACACAACTGTCACAGTGATCATAGTTGGTAAAAAACGGCCCGTGCCAGTCGTTTGCAAAGCGAGGTAGATGGAAACTAATCGCCGCGGCGTTTTTCGCGGCCTCGGAGACGCAACAGCGAGCCGACGTGAAAAAGATACGTTTCAACCAGTTTCAACTACGAGAGTGTCAGCAAGAGCCAGTAAATACCTGTGGACGGTCGGAGCGGACGGGCACGTTTGACCGATGTGCTCCGGGACCGACCTTTTACGAGTACCAGTCGATACTGACGTGACACTCGGCAAAGAAAGGTCATTGCGTAGCGTTATTGCGTAGCTCCGACGAACTGTTGTAGCTCGACAGTAATGTACTATCGGAAACAAGTGAGCGTGAACGCGCCTCCGCGGCAACAAGCGTTTCAGAATGAAAGTGGCCCACTAATAACAAATTGTACTACATACCGTGAAGCGAAAGTAATCCATACGGCGTTTATTTGAGCTCCATATCACACAAAACAAGGAGATTAAATCGACGACAGCGTTCGTCACCGCTGCCTCGGAAAAGGAGATGACAAGGGGAAGAGAAAAATTGAGGGGTCCACAAGGGTCGCGCGGGCGCGTATTTCATTCAGCAAGGCAGCCGGTCGGTCGTGGGCAGAGGTCTTGGCCAAGGACCGTCGGAGCAACGCCGCCAACGCTGGGATTTCCTGCTAGGCCTCGAGCTCGCTCGGTCGGTGGCATCGTTGCCATTGTACCTTTTCCCGGGTGTTTGTGGATCCAGCGATCATGTTCGACGTGGCCAGTTTCGAGTACTTCCTTCATTTTTTTGGTGCTTGAAATGGGAACTCCAAAAAAGAGCACGTAGAAAAATAAATGTCCGTTGGTTGTCGCGACCAAGTAACTGAGCGACGTTGTCGGTCATGTTGATTTGATCGTAGAAAGACGATTCCGGAGCTGTTTTCATACGTACATTTTTGGCGTAAGATAGTTTCGTGAATCTGGCCTCTGTTATTTAGCGCATAGCACTGCAACAATAACACACCGCAACCGCCACCTACCACCGCCCCGACACTGGACACAACAACAACCCGCAACAAACTCTCCTCAAAAGGTAAAAAGGTAAAAAAAAAATATTAAAAAATAGTTTTGCTTGTTTTTACGTTTCCGGCAGTGACGTCACGGACGTCACTGCCCCATAGCGACCTCCAAAAAAGGTGTCCCATTGGAGGCTCTATTTACTGAGCATAAAAGACATCGGACGAGAGCAAGCGTGTCCTGTGTGCTCTCACCGCTTCGCCTGTTCTCGGCTGCTGGCCGCCATGTTTTATAACGAACGCGATAAGGCGTGTTTCGGGGAAGGCAGACACGGTGTATCGTGTGAAGTTTACACGGCACCTCATGTGTAAACGAAGAACGCAGATGGCTGCCTGTAAAATGAAAACGTTTGACGTGTCCGCTATGGGACAACGGTTTACACGCTTGGAAAGTTATTTTTGCTAACAGTGTAGTCACTCGCAACATTTCAGTTTCGTTATTAACCTTGCCGCGGGGGATGAAGGAGTTTCGCTGCTTTTTTGTTTCGATTGCTGGCTGGGCTCTCTTGCTGTGCTTCCTTTCGTTCCTCCTGTCATGACCGACTCGCCCGAGCATACTGCTGCGATGACATCGTTGCAGTTAATTTCAGGTCTAATAAAACGCTGTAGCAGCGAAATCAGCAACAGCGACGAAGCTTAGCTGCAGCTCGAGTGACGACGAGGCAGCCGTTCTCGGCGAAGTCTTTGCCAACTCATTCGCCTTGCCAGTGAAGAGGCCCAAGATATGGCGTTACGTCGAAGACGTTTTGCGTGGCTATTCGGATGAAGAGCTAGGTATGTCGTTTGCTAGAAGACAATACGCCAAATACTACGCAGATGGAACTCGCCTTCGGAGATGACGGCCGCTTTACGGCATACGTGTTTGGTATTGCTTAATAGACCCTTTGCAAAATGCACAGCGCCACGACGGCAGGGAATTTTGGTAAACCTAGGTACAGATCACGCGCACGTGCTTTCTCGTTGCGCCTCCGCGACTGCGCACGCGTCCCGGCAGCTACCGCCAGCAGCCGTTGCAGCCATCCGCCATCCCGCCCATCCGCCTAGTCGTACGTCGTTGCCGGCGTACCGAATCTGTGGCAGCGTAAAGGCATCCCGACAGGTGAACTCATTTCAATACGTTATACGTCGTAACTTACGCTCTCGTATTAAAGTGTCACCAAATCCATTTATTTTGCACCGCAACCATGGCAGGTTTCGACCAGGTTCGACAAAGCGTTGGTGCAGCAGACGACAGAGGCGGTGCGAGTGGGAGGGATGAGAAAGGGGCAGTCGTGGGCTCGTCGCTCGCCCAACTCGGCTGCTCTGTTGCCGTGGTAACCTGTGCCTACTCGCGTATGCCACGTGGTAGCGGGAGGAGGGCGTACCGAGGACCCATTATTTGTCGCACAGAACGCGCGGGCTTTTGGGATTTTTCAAAGGGTCTATTTCATCCTACTGCTTGTACAAAAGTACTTGTAGTTGTCTTCATCGGGTTTATATAACTGTAAGGAAAAAGTAATAGTGTCTCAACGTCGGGGTCACCGGTAATCAAGTAGTAACAATCAACATTTTTCTCAAAGCATGAAGTTCCGATCAGAACTTCATGCTTTTTGCAAGATAGCAATGGGAACCGAAACTGTTAAGAAGCGAACCCTTAGTGAAAACTAAGTTACTTTAAGTATACTTTACGATCTTTTAACATACTAATTCCCAAGAATAATACTAAAATCGTCCTTAAATGTGCTAGACAGAAGTAGGCTTGTACTATTAGTGTCCTTTCTTAGTTTGCTTGAAGTAAGCATTGTAATAGTATACTTTTAGTAAACTAGCTAAGACCTAAGTATCTCCTAAGTTCATGCAAACTTAGGAGCTACTTAGGTGCATGTGGGTATCTTTTAGTGCACTAGAAGAACGTTATGGAAGTAAGCTGGACGGATCTTGTAAGCATTTGCGCTGTGAATTATTAGTTGCCTCCCTAAGGTTTCTTTTAGTGAACGAAAAGTTTACTATGGAAGTGCGCTGAAAGGATAATCGGAGCCTGCACCGAGCTTGCTTAGCTGCGCTCACCATGAAATAAGGACAGCGTTGGCCTTCGTCGCTGTGTCTTTGAGTCATGAAATGGCGTCAGCTGCTCGCGTTGTTTCGAGTGCTGTGGTGTTTCAGTGCTGTACCTGAGCCCTCTGATCAAGTTCTCAGCGCTCCGGTGGCAAGCGTGACCGACTACGTCTGCGATTTCATCGTCCCAGAATGAGCGTAGCGGCCATTATACGCTGCGCACACGCCGCGCACGCGCAGCTCCCCGGCGTGGCGATCCAGAAATGAGCCGCCTGGCAACGACAACAATAGTTGCGTTGACGCAGTGGTTACCCCTCACAAGAGCGCAAGAACAACTGTGAGAGGTACGTTCAGTTGGTATCTTCAGGAATGTGAAAGTTAGCCACAGCAGTGTCAGCGTAGTTGTTGTCGTTTCCAGTTCGCTCTGGTGACACGGAAGTGGGGAGCAGCCTGCAACAGCGAGTGAGATACGCTATCTACCGTTTTTGTGATTCCATCGTTTAATCATCAGTGCTACGTGTTATGGCCCCACCAACATAGACTAGCAGTCTGCTGTCGTAGTTACGTTCTCACTCGGATTTTAAAGCTGTGCAGTTCGTGCATTGGTGCACCGGGTCGCGAAATCAGTGCTCCTGAGCTTTCTCGACGCAGAAAAAACAAGCTCCATCGTGCCTGCATGCCTCTGAGAGCTCAGCGTGGATTCATTGCAGTGTTAAAATTCGAAGGATTTGGGGTCTCTTGCTGTCGTCAAGCGTTTGAGTTCTTGGCATTTCTATCAGTCGTGAGAGTGACCGACCACGTTTGCAAATACGTCACGTTTTGGACTTAAGCTAGTTGGCGCAAGCTACGGCCCGTTACAAGTGCGTTGCAAGGTGCCGCAGTAGTATCCATCCAATCATCAAGATGGCAAGATGGCGCCGGCTTGTTCAGCCGTCAGTTTTTGTTGTCTTTAAATCAACCAGTTTGTTTATTAACGTTCGAGGATATTACTTCAAAATCTTAAGCATTCAGAAGTGGGATTACCGCTGAGCCTTCCAGGAACAGTGGTGGCTGCGAAAGCCACGTTCACGCCGACGAACGTGAGTCATCTTCACGGGCGGTGGTGCGCGTTTATTGTTTCCGCCACCGAGTAGAGGGCCTTCGGTGTTCCCGCTGACTCGACGAAAAAGCACAGCCATGGCCGCGGACCGTGAGCTTGCACGGACCCTAGCGTCGCAAAAGGGCTTCGCATCGGTGATCGCGCCGCCGGACTTGACGGCGTCCATTCCCGCCTTCTCTGACTCGTAGGCAGCGAGCGCCATGAGGAATTGCGCGGGACTGGCTGTCGCATATCAACACGGTGGCGGCGCAGCGCAGTCCGGGTGGAGCGATGGAATGACGCTCGTTGTTCCGTCGTCGAATGTGAGCGGGACGGCTTGAGTGGCATCAAACGACCGGGAAGCGACTGGAAACTTGGTCGAAATGGGCGGAAGAACTACAGATGGTGTTCCCCGATGAAGGCGATTCGTACTCTAGGAGTGATGCTCCGGCGGACACAGACCGAATGAGTCCGTCGCTGATTATTTTTTTCGACAAGAGCTTCATCTGCTCGAGGTGTGACGTCAAGGAAATGAGTTTACAATGGCGCAGTCTTATAATTGCGGAACTTCGGAGCATGAACCATTCTGTTATTCTGCGGCTTCAAGCAGCGTCGTTCGCAACGTCTTGCGAACTTTTGCAAAACCTTGCTGATTTTGTTTTCTTGAAATCACTTGTTGCAGAAGAAGCAGTCCACACAAAATAAAAGAAAAGAAACTATGGAGGACAAGCTTCTCAAAATGTTTTGCCAGGAGCTGAAAGGTCACAGGGTATGTAAAAAAGCATTTTTGTTAGAAAGTATTAGTTTTATGGAGAGCATATCAGTATCCATATAGTGTTGCCATTTTGGTGCTTGGTTAGATATATTTTTATCAATGTAATTATTGCTTTTTTTTTAAGTGTACTTATCATTTATTCATTCATGCCAACTGCAAGCTGTTCAGACCACTGAAGTAATTGGAGACGGTAGATATACTGGTTCCGTAACTTTTGCACTGTGAGGGCTGATGACAAGTGATGTTATTTTCCTCGGCATTAGAAAAAGGTAATGGACAACGGGAATGCAACTTTGCGGCTTTGTCAGAGGTCACTTCTGGGAAGCAGTTGCTTAGGACTTCCCATGTTATACTTTGTTGTACTACTATGATAATCTATCATTACTGCTTATATTTTCTGTTTATAGCTTGGCACATCTTCTGAGGACCCTGAGGACGTCGCATCACAAGCTCAGGGGCCTGTCACTGTATACCTGCCCTGGCCTCTGCTGAAGAGGTCGGAGCTAGGTCCAAGGAGGCCCGGATAAAAAGGGAAAGACCAGGGCCGGCGAGACCTGGGCCAACGATGTCGAGACCAGGACCAGCGAGCCTGAGACCGGGGCCGAAGCCAGGGCCAATAAGGCCAAAGCCAGGGTCAACGAGGCCAAAGCCAGGGCTATGGCAACGAGGTGTGTGCTAGAAGCGCAATTTAGCAAACAAAAGTAACTTTACTGAACTGAGCTGACTAAGGTCAGGGAATGAGATTTCAGGGGTATTGAGGTGTGAAGCAGTCTGGATGGAGAGAAATATTTCTAGTGCAAGTTAAAGGGCTCGGATAACTTCACAAAAGGTTTCTTTATGGTAAGTATATACATTTCAAGCAGAGGATTTCAGGCTTGGTTGTCACAGGATCATGCTTTTCCACCATTTATTTTAAAAGTTTGAAGTCTAGGGGCAAGTTTGGTGCAGTATCTGCATTATTCGTGTGGACTTTCTATTTTCCTTCATGTTAAACCAGGTGTAACTTATGAGTAACTTTAGAAGGGATTATGATGCCACTGGGGACTGCTGTTAACCAGTAATGTTCTCATAATTTCATGCTTCCTACCGGCAGGTGTGCCATCTCCTGCTGAGGCTATGGAGACTCGTGGAGTGGCGGGCCCCGTGGTTCAAGGGGATGTTGTGGAGAACATGGTATGTAACAATTTTCTGTCTTCACATTGCGGTTAAATGTGTGCATCTTTTATCCTGTCTTTTTTCTATAGCCCTAATGGCTCATTCGCACCAAGTTTTGTCGCCAGGCGTCAAAATTTGAGCAGATTATTTTGATGCTCGTACCACAACCGCAGACTTTTGACGCCGGGCGTCAGAAGTCTGTGGAATATCCGGTGGCAAGTGGATTGGTCAGAGACCTTCTTTTATTTTCTGCGAGAGAAAACTTTCCAATCAGAGCGAAAGGCAGGAATTGTATTTCCAGATGTCACACCAGAGAATGCCAGCTTATGCACATCAGGAAAACGAATTTCGGCGACCTGAGGAAGTCTCGTGCAAGGCTCTGTCACATGCCTCCTCAGCTTGCAATGGCCTTGCCGCTTGCCTCCCTTCTCTTGCTCGGCCTTTTTCTGCCGTCAGCTACAGCCGGTTTGCGACAGCACGCTGCCTTTTGGTGCCAGCGGAGGCAGGTGCAGTTTTTAAAAAAGGTCTTTTGCATCTTTTGTGATATAAGAGACGTTCAGATTGTTTTAAATCTCACTCAACTGACGACACATCGATGTCTTTTTTGTTGTGTTTTCGTCGGTGATTCACACTTCATGGCAGGCGAAACCAACACAACCTATACGAACTTGAGGCCTTAGCACCGATTTTCCATGTCATATAAAAGAAGTTAGTGCGAAGCGCGGATTGAACACGAGTGTCATGTCAGCCTTGACTGCCCATTAAGTGAGAACACGAGTCGCACCTGAACGATGATGCTTCACTAATGTTTAATCTTCAAATCTGTGTTCTGCTGGGCCACACTTTTGGTGGCAGAATATGCAGTGCTAAGTATTTGAAGCTAGGTGGCGTTGAGTCTCCAAACTCTTCTTTTTCTTGCACTGGCAGGCAACATGTTTGCAAACAGTCTTTTAGTTCCTTCACTCTCGGCAAGACGAAAATTTGACCCCAGTGCTGTGGACAGCTTCCGTTTGATGCTCGCATATTTCTTGGTGGTCAATGAGCAATAAGCACAGGTAACCTACTCTTATTAATGCATGGTGTTTGTTAAAAGCTGACCTCCTACCTTCTCCCGCCGACCACCACTGGCACGGCAGGGTTGTGCTAGGGAATCTGATTTCCCAGATACATCATACGGGCACGGCAGGGGGTAGTAAGTCTGATCAGTTCAGTCTTTTTTTGGTGAGCTAATTCGGTCAGTAGCAAAAACTGCTTTTTAGAGTTGTGAACGAACCATAAGTTTTAGCAAAAGATATGCCTATGAGAGAGGTTCAACTATTAGAACCATTGCCATACTTACTGCCCTTATAATGTGAGGCCTAAGTGTCCACCTTCCACCAGCTTGTGTGAAGAGGTATGCACTGGAATCTACGGAAGAAGCTTAGCAATGTTAAGGCATAGATAGGTAAAGGTACTTGAAACAATGATAACTGTATTGTTGGTTTCATTTCTGATTTGTGTCGTGTTGTCTCTGTTTCTGTCGTGTACTTAAGTCTCAGTGATTTGCTTTTACGTGGTTTGCAAGGTTTCAGCAGACCCGTCCTCGTAAAAAAAAATCCCGTGCGTATGCTTTCCCACACAACACTCGGAGAGCCGATCACCGCAACTTACAAAGGCAGCTCAGCGAATGACGATGCCGAAACATATGTTTAGACCAAAAACGCAGTTTCAGTTGTGACATAAGGCAATGCAAAACGTCACGCTTGCATTGCTTAATGGCACAACTCAGACTGAGTTTTTAGGTCTAAACATATGTTTTTGGGGGGGCATCGTCATCCGCTGAGTTGCCTCCGTAAGTTGCAGTAATTGGCTCTCCGAAAGTTGTGCGGGAAAGCCGACACATGTGCTTTTTTTTGGAGTGAGGCTTACGTCATTGCAACAATGTCAAGACTGCTTTCTGTTGATCATTGTCATAACCTAAATAGAGTTCTGTTAAAACCCTGGGAACAATTTCTGCAACTGAGATATCCCTCATTGCTCTTTTAAGCAGGCCTTATGTAGTCTGGGAATTGGATGGAAATAGTGTATTTTGTTCAGTATCTTTCGTTGATTTTCCAGGTAATACTGCCGCACTCTACGAATGCGGCCGCCGAAAGTTCTCATTCGGCCACTTTAGGGCACGCAGCATTCAACCGGGCGAGGCGTTTTTAAAGCTCGAAAATTAACAATTACAGTGCTCAGCCTCATGTGACAAAGATATGCAGAACTTCTTAATAGCCTTTAAGCTGACAATCTGCTGGAATCTGAAGAAGATATTGGATCTCAAAGGGTGTGTACCAAAACTTACTAGATTCGACTCTAGAGTAAAGGTATTGTACCCTGGCATTCGAAAACCTACCCGCGTCTAGCGTTGTTCTGCCTGTGTTGTCACGTGACCTGACCCGTTAATGTAACTCTAATTGAATCTACTAATATTTGTGACACAGCCAAAGTTTCGTTTCGGTGACATACCGAAGCCGAAACTAGCGGCTGAGCATGTTGGCATCACTGTTAATGAGCTGCGCGACAACGCGGTGACGTAATAATTGTCATCCCGCGGTACCCGCGACCGGCTCAGTTGCACGAGGACTTGCAAGACAATGTAAGCGGCACATTTTTAATTATATTTTTTTACCACTTTGTTTTTAAAATGTACACCAAAGGCAGTAAGGTTTAGTCTGTCTCTATAAAGTTCCGGTTGAAAAGCGAATCCGACAGCTATAAATAATAGGACGCATTCAGTCCCGTGCAGCGTCGCTGCATTTCGAGATTTGTTTGTAGCTCGCACACAAAAGGAAAAAGGATGGGGGATGGGGTATATATATATATATATATATATATATATATCCCAGCGTCCCCCTCTCCCCTGCCGACGCGTCCTAGCCAATCGCAGAAGCGAATGGGCGGAATAGGCGAGGAATGCGCGAGGGCGCGTCAGCAGGGGAGAGGGGGACGCTGGGATATATATATATATATATATATATATATATATATATAGGCGAGAAATGCGCGAGGGCGCGTCAGCAGGGGAGAGGGGGACGCTGGTATATATATATATATATATAGGCGAGAAATGCGCGAGGGCGCGTCAGCAGGGGAGAGGGGGACGCTGGGATATATATATATATTTCACGGTCTTCTAGAACATTCCCGTTCAATCTCGCACCAGACGTAACTTTCCCTCTGCTTTGTTATTTTCGAAAGTGCCAGTTCATCCTCGCCCCGAGCGCGTGACGCTCGAGCTTTCTTTGCCGAACTTTCGCGATAGTGACGCACGGAAGATAAGCAGCTACCCGCGACCTTGTCAAGTTAGTCTCGCTCGTGCTTTCTGCTTCGCCACCGAATCGCCGACTGCTTTTCTGCTCCCTCGACGCTCTTTCGTTATTTATTTTTGGTTGGCACAAGTTCGCCCCAATCAACCTTTCTTTTCTGTTCAATATTCGCCTTCTCGTCGCCTTAATTCGTGACAGTTCTGGCGGAGGTGCTGGGTATGAAACCTGTGTAGCGTACCCCTACAAGAACTCGTTTAGCAAGCCCTATTTCCCGACGACCTTCCGTTGAAGTCTCGGAGCATCGTGCCAGCCGCCGTCTTCAAGGGCAAGCTCCTGAACTCAGACCACTCCCGGTGAGGACAAGGCAAGTGACAACGACGATGGCTTCCTCGACGGCGCAGACCACAGTAGCACCCCCCGTCGTTTACCTGAACGTCACCCCTCGGACTCCGACGCCTTTTCACGGGGAGATCCACGAGGACGTCGAGGACTGGATCCAACATTACGAGCGCGTGGCACGTCATAATGGATGGACCGCCGAGCAGTACCTGCAGAACCTCTACTTTTCGTTGGAGGGTACTGCGAGGCACTGGTTCGAGAACCACGAGGCTGCGCTCACGTCGTGGGTCGCCTTCGTCACCGAGCTGAAGCGGGCGTTCATGAATAAGCATCGTAGGCAGCGGGCTGAAGATCTTCTCCAGGCGAGGACTCAAGGCCCCAACGAAACGGTCACCAGTTTCGTTGCAGACATCCTCCGCCTGAGCAGCCGCGCCGACCCGCAAGCCACCGACGAGAAGTTACGCTTCCTTGTGAGAGGCGTGAAAACCGAAATCTTCGGCGGACTTATTCGCAACCCCCCGACGACGGTTGAAGAATTTGTTGCCGAAGCGACAAACATCGAGTGGGTGGTAATGGCCCGAGCACGCCACTACCGTCGGCTCAACGACGTTTCAACTCTGGCATCGGCCAGCTCCGAGTTCAGCCCCAGCACCGACGAGCTTCGCAAGATGATCCGTCAAGTCGTTCGCGAAGAACTAAAAAAACTGCTGCCTGCTGCCGACCCCCCGGCTTCGCTGTCCATCGCCGAAGTTGTGAGGGAAGAGCTTGAGAGAGCCATTGAACCACGGGTTCCTGACAACCTCGCTCCGCTCGAGCAACCGACGGTGAGCTACGCAGCCATGGCCCGACCACCGCCACCTGCTGCCAGTCAACCTCCTGCGCCACGACGACGGGACGCACCAACACCGCCGTACCCCCGACGTCTCGACGATCGACGTCAATACGTCCGGCAAGAACAACCGTTGCCCAGAAAAACCGACGTGTGGCGAACGCCCGATCGACGCCCACTTTGTCACCATTGCGGGGAAGCCGACCATGTCTACCGCCGTTACCTGTACCGGAAGCTGGGGCTACGCGGTTTCCACCACGACGACCCGCGACCACGCTACGGCGAGTGACCACGGGACATCGACGACTACCTCCGCCGTTCGCTATCCCCTGGACCGTCTCCCCGCCGCGGTTTTACGATCGCCGTCACCCCGACGCCCTGCATCGCCTCATCGTAGGTCCCGCCGAGAGAGCCTGTCTTCCGTGTCCCGCCGGGAAAACTGAGTGCGGCAATACCGGGAGGCGGTATTGCCGATGACAAACGACGCCAATATCCTCCACAAACGTCAGAGGGCTCCCCCACTAGTGACGAAACTCGTCAGAGCGAAGCTTCTGCGACGGTGTCGAATAACCTCGACGTTACCATCGACGGTCATGACGCAAAGGCACTCGTCGACACCGGAGCAGACTATTCCGTCTTACGTGGGAAGCTCTCTCGCCGCCTTCGGAAAGTGATGACGCCATGGGATGGCCCGAAAATACGAACCGCCGGCGGACATCTGATCACACCAGTGGGAAGGTGTACTGCGCGCGTGGACATCCACGGAGAGACCTGCCCCGTGAAATTCGTCGTCCTCAAAGACTCTTCAAGAGACGTCATCTTTGGCATGGACTTCCTCTGTGAGTACGGTGCGGTGATCGACCTTGGAGCAAACAGGTTGACGCTGCGAAAGCCCGTTCTACCTTCGGAGGGATACAAAACGGCGCGAGCCGCCGCCCGAGTCATTGCGGACCACGTGAACCTGCCGCCACGGTCGAGTGTTCTGGTGCAAATCGTGACCGATGCAGTTGCCCGCAGAAAAGTCCTTCTGGAGGGCAACGTCCGACTGCTTCTCGGAAGAGGAATAGCCGTCGCAAGGGGCGTAATGGAGCTAAAAGATGGACGTTCTGTGGTCCTGGTGACGAACGTTCGACCGGAGGCGCAGCACCTCACGAAAGGTGCCGCTATAGCACACGTCGAGGAACTCCGGGCCGACCCCGAAATCGCCGTGATCTCCGACGAGCCCTCGCCATGTCAGCCGTACAGTACACCGCCGCCACAGCTTGACGTTAACCCCAAGCTCAGTGCCACGGAACGACGTCAGCTCGGAGACCTCCTCGACGAATTCAGCGACTGCTTTGCGACGACGTCGAGGGTGCGCCAGACAACAGTTGCTAAACACCGCATCATTACTAACGAGGATGCGCTCCCTGTGCATCGGCCGCCGTACCGGGTCTCTCCAAAGGAACGAGTGGCCATCCATAAACAAGTACAAGAGATGCTGAACGACGACATAAGTCAGCCTTCGAGCAGCCCGTGGGCCTCTCCAGTCGTACTGGTGAAGAAGAAGGACGGAACGCTTCGCTTCTGCGTTGACTAACGGCGGCTCAACGCGGTGACCAAGAAAGACGTGTATCCGCTCCCCCGCATCGACGACACGCTGGACCGGCTGCGCCACTCCCGATACTTTTCGTCGATGAACCTTAAGAGTGGCTACTGGCAGATCGAGGTCGACCAACGGGACCGAGAAAAGACTGCCTTCGTCACGCCCGACGGACTGTATGAGTTCAAGGTGATGCCCTTCGGACTGTGCACGGCACCGGCAACGTTCCAACGTGTCATGGGCACCGTCCTGGCCGGCCTCAAGTGGCAGGGCTGTCTCGTTTACCTCGACAACGTCGTGGTATTCTCAGCCAACTTTGACGAGCATTTGTGACGCCTTCGGGCCGTTTTTGTGGCAATCAGGGCCGCAGGACTCACCCTCAAGCCGACGAAGTGCCGATTTGCCTACGGCGAACTGAAGTTCCTGGGCCACGTTGTGAGCAACGAAGGTGGAAGTCGTGACCCTGAGAAAACTCGCGCCGTAGCGGCCTTTCCACCGCCCACCGACAAAAATGCCGTCCGAAGATTCCTTGGACTTTGCGCATACTACCGGCGATTCGTTCAGGATTTCGCCAAGCTTTCTGCGCCGCTAACGCACCTTACGAAAGACGCCGTGAACTTCGAATGGGGTGGAAAACAACACGCATTCGACGAACTAAAGCGACGGCTCCAGTCACCACCGATTCTCGGCCACTTCGACCAATCGGCCGAAACGGAAGTTTACACGGACGCCAGTAATACAGGACTCGGAGCGGTACTGGTCCAACGACAAGACGGTGCGGAGCGCGTGATCGCATACGTTAGCCGGACGTTGTCGAACGCGGAACGCAATTACTCGACAACCAAGAAGGAATATTTGGCCGTCTTCTGGGCCATCACCACATTCCACCCGTACATGTACGGGAGTCCATTTCAGGTGGTCACCGACCACCACACCCTGTGTTGGTTAGCGTGCCTGGAGGACCCATCGGGACGTCTCGCTCGGTGGAGCCTTCGACTGCAAGAGTACGACGTGACCGTGGTCTGCAAGTGAGGCCAAAAACACAGCGACGCCGACTGCCTGTCCAGAGCCCCGGGGCTGTCGAGTCAGCTACCGGATGTGCCAAAGACGGCGGCGACGACGACGACCACTTTCTTGGCGCGGTGAGCATTCACGGCCTGGCAGCGCTCCAGCGGGACGATCCTGAGTTGCGTGCACTGATCGACCACTTGGAGGGACGAAGGGGTACGATTCCCCGAGCCTTCTCACGTTACCTGCCAAGATTCGCCGTCCGGAGAGATATCCTGTATAAAGAGAACTTCAGGGACAACAACTCGACGTGGCTCCTGGCGATTCCTGCTAGTCTTCGAGAAGAGATCTTCCAAGACTGCCACGACGACCCAACATCTGCTCACTTTGGCTACAGTAGGACTCTTGCACGGATCCGGGAAAAATACTACTGGCCCAAGCTCCCGAAGACTGTCCACCTCTACGTCCGTTCGTGCCACGAATGCCAACGACGCAAGAAACTACCGACGAAGCCGGCAGGTCTCCTGCAACCGATCGCGCCCCCGACTGCACCATTCCAGGAGATTGGAATGAATCTTCTCGGACCTTTCCCTCCGTCGACGCAGGGAAACTGTTGGATAATCGTGGCAAGTGATTATCTCGCCAGGTACGCCGAGAAAAAAGCACTCCCGTCGGGGACCGCCGTGGAAGTAGCCAAGTTCTTTGTGGAGTCTATCGTACTCCGACACGGCGCTTCCCAAGTCCTGATTACGGACTGAGGATCCTCGTTCATGGCGTAACTGACACAAGAGATACTCCGCCTGAGCCACACCGACCACCGCCGGACCACGGCATCCCCCCTACAGACCAACGGGCTGACGGAGCGACTAAACAAGACCATCGCCGACATGATTTCGATGTATGTGGACGTGGAACACAAGACGTGGGATGATGTGTTGCCCTACGTCACGTTTGCGTACAACACGGCGATTCAAGGAACTACCGGGATTACACCCTTTCAGCTGGTGCAGGGCAGAAAGGTGACGACGATGCTCGACGCCATGCTGCCCCACGACCCGACGGACGACGGCACCGACGACGCCCAGCTGGTCACCCAACGAGCAGAAGTACGCCAGCTGGCCCGTCTTGGAATAAAGGACCAGCAACTTGTAGAGGCTGGCCGGTACAACCTTCGTCGCCTCGACGTGGAGCACCAGCCCGGAGACAGGGTATGGGTGTGGACGCCCATTCGCCTCCGCGGTCTCAGCGAGAAACTGTTAAAACGCTACTTCGGACCCTACAAGGTCATCCGCCGCCTTGGGGACTTGAACTACGAGGTGCTCCCCGACGAAACTCCACCATCAGGACACCACCAGCCACGACCCGAAGTCGTCCACGTAGTTCGACTCAAGCCGTTCTACGCGCGTTAGGATTGTGACTCTGCATGTTTATTTCGTTTCACTGTAAATGTTTTAGCCATTTTCGTTTTCCTTTCTCTTTGCATTGGGGCGATGCACTTTCAAAAAGGGGGGATAATGCCGCCCGCAGAGCCGAGAAAGCAACGCTTGGTCACGGTCTTCTAGAAGATTCCCGTTCATTCTCGCAGCAGACGTAACTTTCCCTCTGCTTTGTTATTCTCGAAAGTGCCAGTTAATCCTCGCCCCGAGCGTGCGATGCTCGAGCCTTCTTTGCCGAACTTTCGAGATAGTGACGGACGGTAGATAAGAATCTACCCCCGACCTTGTCGAGTCAATGTCGCCGTGCTTTCTGCTTCGCCAACGAATTGCCGCCTGTTTTTCTGCTCCCGCGACGCTCTTTCGTTATTTATTTTTGGTTGGCACAAGTTCGCCCATTAAACCTTTCTTTTCAGTTCAATTTTCGCCTTCTCGTCGCCTTAATTCGTGACAATATATATATATCGGGCATGGTGGCGGGGAGCCGAACGCGTGGGTATGACTGAAAAGAAGAAAAAAAAAAGCCTGTAGTGACAACAGCAACGACGAACGCTTTCGGGATTTTTTTTTTTTTGGCGTATTGGTTTGAGTCCGGGATTCATCAGGAAGAAATTCTAGAGATTAAGGCAAGTGGTGTTTATACAATGCTATGGTCGAGTCCAAGTTTCAAAGACGGTGACATGACGGTTAGAGCTTTTGTGAGAGAGAAGCGTGGGAATGACTTCGTATCCGGGTGAAGAGGCTTCATTGTCGGGGCTAAGTTTCAAAGTCGGTGTAATGACGGTGGGATGATGTATGCCTTGCATGAAACCAACGTGTCTAATCTGTAAACAGATGCAGCACACAAATACGGCAGGCAGCACGCACTCGCAGTTCTCGATCAAAATTAAAGAGCACTTATCATGTGCCTCGTCGAATGTCGCGTACATACTCCAGTGTACTGCACGCAAATGGAATACATAGAGCAGACTAAAACAGCATTTAGACTGCGCTTTAATAATCACAAATATCACGCCATATCACTTCCACAACTGCCTCCATCCAAACATCTCGCTCTCCCAGAACACTCGTTTGATAAATTGTCAGTGACGCTCCTAGAATCTGGATTTAAATCTAATCGTTAACGTTAACAGCGTGAATCCTACCTAATTTCACGATTCAACGCAGTTAAACAAAAAAATATTTGAAAGCCCTGGTACACTATCGTCTATTAGAATGCTATCAGACGAATAGAAACAACAAACAGAGGATATTTTTTTTAGGTCAGACCTTATTGTGAGCAGTGGTACAGTGTTTGTGGCCGGAACTGGATCATCAACTTTTTCATTTCCAGGTTTTGACATTCATTTTCTTGCCTCTTATTTCTTGGTTTAGCATTGCTTTCTTTCAGGTCTGACTTATGCATGCCCAAATAAACATCTTAAAAATACGTTTCTTTTTACAGCATCTTTGTTTGGTTTGCGCGTGTAACTCTCGTCTAGTGTATACACTATCGTCAAGGTCACCCCTGCCCGCCCGGACACGAACTCACCCTGCACCCCCTTAAAAAAAAAAAAAAAAAAACTACAACCGTCATCTCAATGTCTTTGAAACTTGGCCCCGACCATGAAGCCTCTTCACCCCGATACGAAGTGCCCTCACGCTTCCTTCTCACGAAAGTTTCAATCGTCATCCTGCCGTCAGGATGACGATTGAACCGCGTTTTGCCGCCAGGAGTTGATAGAGCGAACATTGCTGAGTCATTAGGCCTAATTCCGTCCTCGAAGAAGGTTAGGACTAGTTGCGGCTGGGTTTATAGTGACAAGTGTTTCGTGTGGGCGTCGTTTTTGAAATGTCTGATTCAGGTTCAGACTTCAGGTTCGCCTCGCCCCAAGAAAGCTCGTCAGGTGAAATCAGACATCAAAATAATGCTGATTAGTTTTTTCGATGTGAAATGAGTCGTCCATTCAGAGTTTGTTCCGCAGGGTCAGACAGTTAACCAGGCTTTCTAAATGAAAGGAAAGCGTTTTGCTGACGTTGCTGAGGTGAAGAAAAAAACGACGGAGGCGCTGTCAAGCATCACAAAAGATGAATTTAAACAATGTTTCGACACATGGATTAAAAGATTAGACAAGTGTATTAGTGCAAGTGGACAGTACTTTGAAGGAGATTGAACGTTTGTACTTGAAATGGGAAGAAATAAGTGCAAAAAAATTTAGTTCGGTTTCTTTTGGGTCCCCCCTCGTACTGCAATAGTAAGAAAAGCTAGCCTTTGCCTGCCTCACACCAACGTTCGAAGCTATAGTGCCTCGTGCAAGCAAGCTAAAATGAATGACACCTTCAGGCACTCAAACTACTCTTACTGTGCATTGCCCCGCACTTTGAAAAACTTCTTTCTAAGTCGCACAATGTTTGATGTATGAAAGTGAGGCATAAAGCTTCTTCTGGGAGCTCTTCTTTTGGACGGAGTTTATCTTTTCTATTAGTGCACTTCTGAATTTTTGCAGTGCTGCATGTTTTCAATTTTTTAGCAGTTTCTTTTCCCTGCTTGTCACTTTAAAGTCTTTCTTATACGTTGTCTACTCAAGAACGGAGATTGTGGGGGCAGTCTCTACTCATAATTGTAAGGAGAAAAAAATATTTTAAAAATAGCACTGTGCCTAAAAAAGCAAACAGGTATAAAAAGGACCTATAAATTGGCACAATCTGGACAAAATTATGAAAAAAAAATGGCAATATCTGTAGGCAATGTGGGAAAAGGCGGGCGCACTTTATAATGATGAATTTAGGGATTTATAGGCAAATGCCTAAACTTCCGGGCGCTAGTTATTACGGAAGCTGACTGTTAAAAATGTCACAGCTACAGGCTTGACTAGGGAAACCCTCGTTGAAATTACAATTTCCTAACACTGTCGTTGTATATTTTTCGACAGTTCTGCAGTCTGTGGTCTCAATCGCTACGTCTCTCTCCGCTACCATAGAGATTAAGGGGCTTTGGTTTCGCGAATAATATGCGATCACGAAGCAGGGAGAAGAGCAAACACAGTTGAACGAATGTGTATTATCGCAATCATATCAAAAGCCAGCTTTGCCAAACATCATGACAAAATTATAGTGCAAACTTTTTCTACACCAGAGATTAGAACTGGAAGCACAAAAGCACCATATACTGTGCTCCCACCCACGGTATCACCGCTTAACTAGCGGACTACTGCAGGAGCGAGCTAAGAGCTTCTACTTTGTCCCTACTAGAGCACTATATAGCTCCTTCGAAGCAGAGTAGCGCAATCTAGAACGCAGTCTCTCGGCGACTACCGGCAAACGCCCGGAGGTTCCAACTCCGGTCAGAAATGCATGGGGAACGTGAGAAAATTGTTGTTTCTTCAATGTCGTGGAGATGTACGGAACGACAATAGTTTTTGACATAATAAAGGAACATTTTAGAATGACTTGCGCTGAGTTGTGTGCCAAGTGAGGACGCAATTTTTATTAAAAAATTGCATGAGCGGCATCATGCAGCAGACGACGCGTCAACGTCACGGTGACGTCACAGCGTTCACGTGGCCCGCTCTGGCCAACCCAGAAAGTTCATCTCCGCCGCGCACACAAGTCGTCTGCTTCAAACGCCATTGCCTTGGAAATTGCATTCTCAAAATTTTCACCCGCATCCAATATTATGGAAACTTTGATAAAGTGTTTAGTGCTTTACCAACATCGCGACAAACTAGTTTCGAAAAGTGTGAACTCGACGTTTTTTTTTTTTTTAATCAGCCGTGTTGAGTCAATCTCCATGAATTCTCCCATAGGGAGGGCCGACTCCTGGAACCCTGAGTACCACGTGACTCACGCCGAGCTGCTCTGTCGGCCATGTTGTCGGCGAAACACGCAGATCAAAGGATTGCGCTACTCTGCTCCGTAGGAGCTATATAGTGCTCTAGTCCCTACGAATCACCTAGGCCTAGTTACCCTTCCAGCAACAACGAACAGTGTCAATAGTAACCGGAAAATACTTCTCTTTTCAATTTTTTCTGTCTCTCATTGATGAACGCCATTTCATAGTAATCCTTTGATAGTTGAACACTTCCTAGAAGCACATTCCTGCGCTAAATTGTAGCACAGACACTAACATTGGCGCATGTAGCACGGACGTTAATAAAAAGCATGGCGAGACATAGTTCAGTGAGCGAAAAGAAGCTAGGGAAACTTCCGTACGTCAAAAGGGCATGCTTGACTTGGGTTTACATCAATTGGGGTGAGAAGCCGTCCCTCACATGTGATAGAGGCACCCGAAAACATGAGCAGCTGGCATTTTGCATTTGGGTGTGAGGGTCAAGTGACAGACTTCCTTTGTTTCACCGACCTTCCAGCACAGGCTTGCCAATGTTCAAACTGTTTAAACACTCGACAGGTGATCCTTCCTTTCTCAATCCTTTTTTTGTGTACAGTGCTCCCCAAACTTAACGCTGTTATGACCCGTCCCCATCTCCCTGTGTTTGTGAGTGCGTGGGAAGCTCGTCGAATCATTTTCCCAGTCATTAGGGCCACCTTGGGGGATGGATTAACCCAGGCTTAGCCGAACTCTCGGGGCCTGGCCAGTCTGGCTGGTGTCAGTCGCTTCAGGGGAACCACCGCTTTAGGACTCCTCTCCCTCACGTGTCAACCCTTCTGACCTCTAGCTGCGGCTGGCGCCAAGGTGGCGGAATGCGACCATGTGTGTTTCGGACTTTCCGGGTGCTTATCCGTTACGGTGGCGAGAGTGGGGTTAAACGGCGCCGGCTGTCTGCTCGGAAACAATCCAGGGATCATCCAGCAGCCAATTTGCACACCTTGGAACTGCTTCCCACCCCATTATAGGATTCGAGCGTGGGGGATAATCGTCGTCTTGCTATTACCAAATGTTAAGCTCCCCTTTGAGGAGAGCTCCGCTGGTCTGATTGCCGTCGGTCGCTTCAGGAGAAGCCCTGCCCACGGGATTTCCACACCCTCAGGTGTTCACAAAAACCCCGTCCCTCGAACGGTCAGGGTTTTTGTGGACACCTGAGTGGGAGGAGGATCCCGTGGGCTGAGTTTTTCCTGAAGCGACCGACGGCAATCAGACCAGTGGAGCTCTCCCCAAATGGGAGCTTAACGTTTGGGAATGGCAAGACGACGATTATCCCCCACACTCGAATCCTATAATGGGGTGGAAAACAGTTCCAAGGTGTGCAAATTGGCTGCTGGACGATCCCTGGATTGTTTCCGAGCAGACAGCCAACGCCGTTTAACCCCACTCCCGCAACCGTGACGGATAAGCACCCGGAAGGTCCGAAACACACATGGTCGCGTTCCGCCACCTCGGCACCAGCCTTAGCTAGAGGTCAGAAGGGTTGACACGTGAAGGAGAGGAGTCCTTGAGCGGTGCTTCCCCTGAAGCGACTAACGCCAGCCAGACTGGCCAGGCCCCGAGCGGTCGGCTAAGCCTGGGCTAATCTGTCCCCCAAAGTGGCCCTAACGACTAAGAAAATGGTTCGACGAGCATCCCACGCACTCACAAACACAGGGAAATGGAGAAAAGTCATAACAACGCTGCTGCCACAGGGTTCCCAAACACAAAGCTCGTGTCAGCTACTGACTGTTAAAAATGTCACCAGAAAGTTTGGATGCCTTCTCAAGATTGGATAGAAATCAGGTACCCAAATATTCTTCAGATAATTCAATCAGCCACTGCAGGGACTGTCAGAACCGGAAAATGCCGTGGCGGCGTTAAGTTTGAGGTGCACTGTACCTTCCCTCGCAACCCGTCGGAATTACTTGTCTGCCGGTGAAGTATGGTGAACACATTTGCACATGTATAGAAGGCATGCATATTGGTGGGCGTTAGACAAAGCTAATGTAGCATCACTTCTTTTTAAAAAAAAAAGCTTGGTCTTTCTTTTAGATAACTGTTGTGCAGGCCAGACCTGCCTGTACCCATCCAGACTCCAAACCCTGCCTCAATACAGGGGCATCACATTTTATAGAGGAAACTAATTAGACATTATAAGATGCAAGACAAAGGTAGAAAAGGACAAACACCTTTGTCTCAGGTGGTAGAATGTCGAACAGTAACCATGACATCAGCCTTATCACGTTGTCTACAGCTAATTAGTTCAATGTAGTTCCTTCATGAAGTGCTATATCAGAAGAAGCTGTGTGGTATCTCATTGTTCTTTCGCAATCTCTGACTTGTTCACAGGTGGCCTCCTGCGCAAGTTCGTTGGACGTGTGGAGCCCCTGTACAAGAAGGGCGCCTGCATGACGTTCAACGTCCACCAGCTCCTTCATCTGCCGAAAGCAGCCGAGCAGCTGGGACCCCTGTGGGCACACTCCGCTTTTGTGTTTGAGGGAGGCAATGGGGAGATTGTCAAGTCGGTGACATCGGCAAAGGGTGTGCCACTCCAGATTGTCGAGAGGGTGGTCCTACTCCAGGAGTTGCAGCAACTCTTGAACCACATTCCGCTTTCAAGCACCACGAGACAGACATGTGAAGACATGCTAGGCTATAAGAGAGTTGAGAAGTGCTACGAGTTCAACGGGGCTTCAATGCTAGGCACTCCAAAGCCGGTGGCACGACTAACGTTTGAAGAGCAAGCAGCACTAGACGAGGTTGGCATCCACTTGCCTTACAGTGTCGTAGAGTACAAGCGCTTCATTCTCGACAAGCATGTGTACCACAGTCAGCAGTACACACGCACAAAGAAAAGGGATTCGAGTATGATAATCACAAAGAGCGGTGACTACTGTAAAATTGTAAGAATTTTTCAAGTTCTTTCCGACTGCACACAATGCGTGTTGTTGTGCAAGAAAGTTGTCATGATTGATGGTGATGTTAGGTTCCCTGACCACATCAAAGAGTGCTTTGTTTCAAAGCAGAGAACCTTCATCGCCGTCAATATTGAAGACATTCTGAGTGGATGTCTTTTCATCAACTTCGTTCACGAGGACACCGCCTATATCTGCAACATTCCAAATTTTATTGAACGTGACTGAGTAGGCGTAGAAAGCTTGTAATCAGTGTGCTGATCACAAACTGATGCAACCTTTAGCTACATTGACATGGGTGCTTATCATTTAGTGGAAATTGTTTCGTGGAATTATGTTTTGTAGACAACTTTTTATGAATACACGCTTCATCGACAGATGTTTTATCGACATGATCGTTTCTTCGACACTCGTTACGCAAATTGCGTGTTGTATGGACATTTCGTAACGCGTGTATTACTGGGGTGCACGTTAACCCACCTCCCTGCCCGAGTTTACGCGGCTTTGCAGCGACAGCATGCGGCGGCTCATTACAAACATGTTAACCTACCTGACCGACCCGTACCCGGCGCTTTGCGGCGACAGTCTCATGCAGCTTATTACACAAGTATGCTAATCTAAACTGTTGATAAGACGTCGTTTGATGAACTGATTTCCACCGCACTGACATCGCTACACGTGTGACCGCTCTGTGAGAGCATAGGCTCCGAGATCACAAGGAAAGTTCTCTGTAGTTTCAAATCTCGGATAGTTAACAAAAAGGTCAGAATGCTTTGTTGATGTCTTGTAGACTAGGCTGCTTGAAGGAGAGTGTGTCGTGAGTGGTTGTAACTCGTGGAGTTAATCTGTGTCTGGAGATGCATGCACTCATGTTTCCATTGACAAGGCTGCTCTATAGATTGTCTTGTATTTTTGCGTAATTAACTTTTTTAATATTGTGTTTAAGGGCATGGTTTCAATTAGAAAATTTCTCAGCATCGTCGAAAAACACTAAATCAACAAATTGCAGAACGATAGAAGGCACGCAAAGCATTTTACGGCTTTCTGAAAAACCGCACAAATTCGACGGATTTTTAAGTTTCGGTTTGCTATCGGACCGCGTCTCCGCCCCAACGGTACCGCGCCCCGTGGAGAGATAGTGCAACCAACATCTCCTGCGCTGTCATCGCGCGACGCAGCAGAGGCTGCTTGCACTATCTGTCCACGGGGCGCGGTACCGTCGGGACGGAGATGCGCTCCGATAGCAAACCGAAACTTAAAAACCCGTCCAAGTTGTGCGATTTTTCAGAAAGCCGTAAAATGCTTCGCGTGCCTTCTATCGTTCTGCAATTTTTTGATTTAGTGTTTTTTGATGATGCTGAGCAATTTTCTAATTGAAACCGTGCCCTTAAACACAAAATTAAAAAAGTTAATTGCGCAGAAATAATTAACAACTTAATTATTATGGACTTTAATAATTTTCCTAAATGCGCCCTTGGCAAAGGACCAAAACGACACAAGCCTTTTTTCGTTGCGATGAGTAGTTTTCGGAAGAGCGATTTGGCCTGAGTTCTCTGAAACACCCTGTATATGTTTGTTTTATATATATATTGTATATATATGTTTAGATTCCCTGTACACATTAAACATAAACCTTGTGTGTTCATTTTGTCGTGTTTGCAACCCAGTATATCTTAATATTAAACTCACACATTCTCAACCTTTGTTTCTTTTGAGCATTTCTCTTGTCCAATGAGTTGTTTAATATTCTGATAAATCATTCACATAACTATAGGCGTAGGCTTCGGAAGGGCAGAGCCCCCCCAGGCCCGGGCCATGATCTTTACCGAGACGCTGTTTACGTGCTGTTGCCTTTATTGACAAGATACATTGGAAATGGATTCTCAGCGTGCTTTCGTTGGCTTCAATCTCCAGTTCTGGCGAAAAGGTAATGCGCACCCCCCCCCCCCCCCCCCCGGGAAAATGGAAAGTCTACGCAGCTGCACATAACAAATGAGCTCACTTATCTAACATCAATTATTTGAGAATTGGTAAAAGACTAGAGTTTCTTCGCTTCAATACTGTGAACTATAAGATATGTGTGTCAATCCATTGCATTAAAATTGAAACAATTTCTCAGCATTCAGCCCACAAATGCAAGAGATAACATGTGGGTTCCACTTGGCACATAACAGCTGCCTCGTGGAACGGGTGAGGAGCAAACGATGAAGTTCACAAAAGCGAGCTCGCACCATTCCAGTATTTTTATACATTCACGGCCCAGCACGACGTGTTTGCAGCGTCTGAAAGCAGGCTAATCGCGCGCCATATGCGCACGCTCGCGAACACTGGAGTTGGCACCGGTCAGTGGTCAGACGTTCGGCTTGTCCCCGAGCGAAGAAGCACTCAGCGCGAGCTCATAGTTTGACTGCTGCAACGGGGCGCGCGTCCTCTCGCAGTGTTCGATGTTTTTGTAGCAACGTGTACGCGCGCTGCCTTCGCTGCGTCTTGACTTGAGGTGAAACGGAGTCTAGAAGTATATTCTTTCACGCGGTCGCGTCTTCTACGAGAGAGATTCGAGCTGAATAAGTAAATCGAGGCAACAAAGAACGCCAAATTTTAGAAGTTCTGAATATCGGCTCGCGAACGCGACGTGACGCGCGTTTCGCGAGCCGCGTCGCGTTCATTGCAGTTGCAGTGCAAGCAAACATCAGCACAATTGAAATATAAATATAATTACTTCCGTTTTGACGATTTGATAACGATGAACCGGCTTTCCCGGCCGTTCGGAAACAGGCTGCCACGGCAGGCGTGCCCGTGCAGTTCAGTATCAAACGGTCTCCGGGGAGCCGTATGATTAAAGCGGCGCAGTTTGCCGGTCAGCGGGCACCAGTTTCTGCGATATGGTCACCCGTATGAACAAACGTGCGACAAGTTTGCCCGCGAAAGTCCCATTTGACAAAACTAGTGGCCCATTTCTCCAAGCGGGTGACCCTTATGGCTGATAGGGGTGACCCATTTGAGCCGTACGGCCGACCCTTTTGATAAACAGGTAACCCATTTGAGCCGTACGGCCGACCCATTTGATAAACAGGTGACCCATTTTAGCCGTACGGCCGACCCCTTTGATAAACAGGTGACCCATTTGAGCCGTACGGTCAACCCCTTTGATAAACTGGTGACCCATTTCAGCCGTACGGCCGACCCCTTTGATAAACAGGCGACCGGTATGGCTAAACTGTTAGCGGTATGAACCCGTTTACTTTCATACAGGTGCCAAATGGTTTTTTTCAGTAGGGTGGGAGCCGTGTTGGCGCAATAGTTCGAAGGAAACGAGCACCCCGTTGCATATGCAAGCAGGAAATTGAATCCGGCCGAACAAAAATATGCAGCGACGGAACAAGAATGTTCGGCGGTAGTCTGGGCAGTCAAGCAGTTCCGGAGTTACCTGTACGGAAGAAAGTTCAAGGTGTTAACCGACTTTCGTGCACTCAAATGGCTGATGAACGCCCGTGACCCCAGTTCTCGTTCATCACGCTGGAACTTACTGTTGCACGAATATAACTTTGAAGTGGAACGTCGTCGGGAAAAATGAATCAGAACGCTGACGCATTAAGCAGAGCTGTAGTCAGAGAAGTTATTCAATATAAACCGCATTGTGATGTCGATCGTTTTATTTGTGCACAGCGAGATGATCAAAAGTTAGTCACGCTCATCGCCAAGTGCGAAGAGGAACCTTATAAGACATCCGGGTGCTATCTCATCGATTCTCGAGGCCTTCTTTGTCGGAGAGAGCAGATTACGTTGAAACAAGACCGTCTTGTGAAGAACCGAATTGTTGTCCCCGAATCGCTTAAAAATTACGTGATACAACTATATCATGATACGCCTTACTCTGGACACCGAGGGACGGACAAGACAAGTGAGAGGGTTCGAGAGAAGTACTTCTGGCACGGAATGCAAAAGACGATACAGAGTTACTGCTCCCAGTGTGTGTCGTGCATACGTCACAAAGCGTCCCACAACAGGAGGCGAGCACCTCTGCAATTGTTCGAAGAGGTTGCACAGCCATTTCAAAGGGCAGGAATGGACATTGTGGGGCCATTTCCAACTACGTCAGAAGGAAATCGTAATCTTCTTTTGTTTGTACACCATCTTACTAAATATGCAGAAGTTGTCGTGATGCCAGACCAGAAAGCTGAAACAGTTGCTAAAAAGTTTGTGGAACTCGTAATACTTCGCCATGGGGTGCCTCAGCAAATCTTGACAGATCAAGGCCCTAATTTTACATCAAGGCTGTTCCGGGATATATGCACATTGCTAAGGATACGGAAGCTACAAACAACAGCATATCATCCCCAGTGCAACGGAGCAGTAGAGCGCCTTAACCAAACCTTGGTCTCAATGCTATCCCACTATGTGCGTGCTGATCAGAAAGACTGGGACCAATAGATTCCATATTGTATGTTTGCATACAACACAGCCAAACATGAAAGTACAGATGAGATGCCTTGCTACTTACTATACGGACGTAACGCTGATTTGCCAGATCTCTTATATGAGCCACCACCTGTCAATTACGATACACCTCAGAATTACTGCCATGAACTACGTCACAGACTTACGATGGCTCACGACACAGCACGAAAGAAACTAGCCAAATCAGCTGAACACACAAAAGAACTGTACGATCGAAATTCGCAAAGAGCAACTTACAACATAGGCGATCTCGTGTACATTGAAGTAAAGGCCGTTAAACGAGGAATATCAAAGAAGCTGTTTCCTAAATGGGAAGGCCTGCACCACGTGATTGAAAAGCTATCTGATGTTACGTATCGTGTCAAGAATGCCTGCACTGGGGAGCGGAAAGTGCTCCACGTGAACAGGATGAGAAAAACGACGGCAGGCGAAACGCGAACCCCGGAGTTAGCAGACAACCACCACAACCGCGCTCAATACGAGGGATACTCTTTATCATCCTTAATTCACGATTTGGCGCAACGGGGACCTGCCGGAAACGAAGGGACAACGGTCGGGTACCCAGATAGAGAGATGATCGCACCGGGGATTTTCGAAGAGCTTGAGGTGACCGGGAGAATGGCGACGAATGTGCAGCAGACAATGCGCTCAATGTCTCCGGTTGAACGTATAGAAGAATTGCCAATGGCACCCCCAGAACCTTCCGGAATGTCCCATTCTTATGCCCTCCGCAGTCGGGGACCAGTGTGAACAGAGTTCTCTTATACTGACAGAAAAAGACAGTGCGCCCTAAAACAACCGGGGGTTGTTTTAGGGCGCAACATAGTGTTGAATTCTTAGTGTGAAAGTTTGTTTCCTACAGAACTTAATTGAATATCTAGGCGGTTAGTTGAAAGTACAAGGGGGATTTATGTTTCTGTAACAGTGAATGCAATTTTTAAAATTTTCTAGAAGGAATTTTTTTTTTTTAGATTGAGCGTGTGTGGTGCGCGAGAATGGTGCGACTGTGGGAGAAAAAAGAAAAAGAAGCAGGGGAGCGAAAAAAGGCCGGGTGGGCAGGCGGTGGAAGCCCACCTTCTGAAGTCTGAACGGACGCCGTCATCGACCCAGGGACTTGGCAAAGGGGTCCCGATCGACGTTGATCTTCATTCTTCACCACGACGAGCAGAGACAGAAGGAAGACGGCTGACTGTGAGTGATGCAGACGAATACTTACTGAGTCACCTACGTTGAACTCTGGATATCGACGAACTAGAAGATTTTCTCTTGCTTCGTGCCGATAGTTTTTCTTCTTCATTTATTCCAGTTTACTTTCGTATCTTTCCTACGTTTTCTTCCCGATTTCTTCATTTTATTCTGACCCTCAAAGTAAAACTTGTTCATATTCACAAGGTCTCCTAATTTGAAACAACCCTTTATGATATACACACATTTAGGTGTTGTGACGGCTTGCAATTTGATTGTTTAAAAAAAATGTCAAACTCGTCACCAGGTCGATTCTTGGTCAAATTCGACACTTCATTACTTTGTCTGTACTACGGGTACAGACAAAGTAATGACTACGGGTACATTTTTTTCTTTAGCTCTATAGAAAGCCCTCAGCTCGCCTAGTATAGACATAGTAATATCATCATGATCTTCTGAGTAGCCGCTCCGCTACCTTCAAGTAAACGTTGTGAAAAATGAGAAAGGTTCACACATTTCACGCGATTGCGGCTCAAATAGAGGACATGCAACCAAAATATCACATTTCTAGATTATTTTTCTTGTTGTCAACTAATATAAATAAAAGAATTAAAAAAAACAATTACAAAATAGGCTTTTTAAGAAAATCGACCAAAAACTTTCAACATTTGTTATTTCTTACAACGTTTATGTAAGGGCAGCCGAGCAGCTAGTCAGCAGATCATAATTATATTATTATTTCTCTAATGGGCTTGCTTTGGGCTTTCTGTTTATCAAAAGAAAGAACATTTACCTTAAGTACAGACAAAGTAATGACCTGTCAACTTTGACCAAAAAGCGACCTGAGTGACGAGTTTGACATTTTTTTAGAAAACAATAAAATTCCTAAAAATATTTAAATACATCAAGGTATCTTTATTGGACCTATTAAATTAGGGGGAAAAGTTGAAATGGTGGAGGAAGAACAATAGCGTCAGCAGAGGGTGTCAAACACGCGACCTGCGGCGGCAGTCAAAAACACTAGTTTCTGCCACTGCGGGTTCTACGCTTCGTAACTCGAGAACAAGGAATCTGGCGAACATGCGGTTTGCACCCTCCTTCACTTTAGAAATGCGCCAAAACATATATTGTTTCGTAAAAATTGGAAATGAGAACCTCTTAGCCTTCCCTTTTTGAGATGAAACCACCCATATACACACATGATCGCGCTGAGATCGGCGGAGGAAAGAAAAAACGTCCTAAGGGTTCGGGTCTTTTTTTTCTTTTCCTTCTCGCCCCGAGTCCCTTTTTTTAACTGAGTGGCAGCCGCCGGCACTGCCACGCATCTCAGCATGAGAATAGAAAACCAAGGAGAAGGATGCCTCGCCGTCGACCGCGCCAGCGAACTTGGCAGCCGATGTCGGAGCCGCCCTACACCAAAAGAGAGGGGATGCCATTTCTGCCTCCTTCGTATTAACTCTGGGAGCGGCACTGCTTCCAATCGTCTATGCCAAGGCCGGTCTCGCCCCACACGGCCAGTAGTCTCCAGCAGTCCCTGTCACAGAACTCTGAACGAGAGCTATTCGAACTTCAGCACAATGAGCTCGAACAATCACAGACGCGCCAAGATATCGCTTCCAGCATCGTCGGAGCCCTCCTCCTGCTTCTGCCGGCGGTATCGCTTCTACGGGAATCGTTTCTACCAGAGCCACCAACGCGATCCGACTACCTCCGGTGGGGCTCCCACCACTCATTCACGGAGCAAGGGACCGTCAGGCCTATGACATTCCGCGCGACCTTGCACAGAACACCAGATGTTTGTTCACGAGTGATGTCCACGTGATCCGGCATCTTTACCCGTATTGATCCTACTGGGATGCCATGCTCCGCGAACACAAGCCCCTCATTTTCGATAGACTGGAATTCTTCCACGTCGTCGCGAAAGATTACTGAAGGATGGCTATCCTATCCCGGACGTCCACGCTTGCGCCCGAGGTTTTCAGAGAGCTCCCCAACCAGCTGCCCAACCAGCCTCAACGCGGACGCCGCATGTCTCAAGCTCCCGCGAACACCATCTACCGCCTAGGCACCACGTCCAAGAGGCCCCCTAATCCTAAGTGTGTCCGGCAGCTACCCTGGGTCTTGGAGACCCACCAGTGCCCTCATCGACGGCATCCAGGATTCCAAGACAGGAGCGCGCCGACACTACTTGCGCCATCTATCGCCAGCGGTGGCGGGACGGCCCGTAGCTCAAAGGGACGAACTAGATATTTTTTTATTTCACAAAATTCTAAGCGGCGCATTATTTTGTTCCCAGCGAACTTTTTTAATAGATACATGTTTTGTTCATTGTGCTAAATTTAAGGACTGTATGTATAAGATAAATAGAGCCAACTGGCAATCGAATAAAAATGCATTATCCTTATGGAAGTACGGTGATTTACAGAGAATATTTGAGTTCAAACTCGAGTTACAAACTAACCACTCCGTATCCCGAGTTGCTCTCTACGGCTATATAAGATCCATATCTCCCACCTACGTGATGTAGGTGGAATCTGGAGCTTATACCGTAAGTATTATTTTCTTTGCATCCGTTAATTCTCAAAGCGCCCTGTGATTAAAGAACAAATTAGGCTCTCCAAATCATTCAGGTCTGTTAGGCAGTAAAAGCTGTTCTTGCGCAGACGATGACCAAATGTTTTGTAATGTGTCAGCATGAGACATAGAAACCAAGGAGAAGGGCTGCCCCTCGCCGTTCACCGCGGCCAGCGGCACTTGGGCAGCCGATGTCGGAGCGCCCTACACCAAAAAGAGAGGGATGCCATTTCTGCCTCCTTCGTAGTTAACTCTGGGAGCGGCACTGCTTCCAATCGTCTATGCCAATGCACGGTCTCGCCCACCCGGCCAGTAGTCCTCACAGCAAGTCCCTGTCACAGAAACTCTGAACGAGAGCTATTACGAACTTCAGAACAATGAGCTCGAACAATCACAGACGCGGCCCAAGATATCGCTTCCAGATCGTCGGAGCCCTCCTCCTGCTTCTGCCGGCGGTATCGCTTCTACAGGAATCGTTTTACCGAGCCCCAACGCGATAGCCTGAACACTGCACGGTGGGGACTCCCCACCACTCATTCACGCGAGGCAAGGGACCGTCAGGGCCTATGACATTCCGCGCGACCTTGCACAGAACACCGATGTTTGTTCACGAGTGATGTCCACGTGATCCGGCATCTTTACCGTATTGATCCTACTGGGATGCCATGCTCCGCGAACACAAGCCCCTCATTTTCGATAGACTGGAATCTTCCACGTCGTCGCGAAAGATTACTGAAGGATGGCTATCCTATCCCGGACGTCCACGCTTGCGCCCGAGGTTTTCAGAGAGCTCCCCAACCAGCTGCCCAACCAGCCTCAACGCGGACGCCGCATGTCTCAAGCTCCGCGAACACCATCTACCGCCTAGGCACCACGTCCAAGAGGCCCCCTAATCCTAAGTGTGTCCGGCAGCTACCCTGGGTCTTGGAGACCCCCCAGTGCCCTCATCGACGGCATCCAGGATTCCAAGACAGGAGCGCCGCCGACACTACTTGCGCCATCTATCGCCAGCGGTGGCGGGACGGCCCGTAGCTCAAAGGGACGAACTAGATATTTTTTATTTCACAAAATTCTAAGCGGCGCATTATTTTGTTCCCAGCGAACTTTTTTAATAGATACATGTTTTGTTCATTGTGCTAAATTTAAGGACTGTATGTATAAGATAAATAGAGCCAACTGGCAATCGAATAAAAATGCATTATCCTTATGGAAGTACGGTGATTTACAGAGAAATATTTGAGTTCAAACTCGAGTTACAAACTAACCACTCCGTATCCCGAGTTGCTCTCTACGGCTATATAAGCTCCAGATCTCCACCTACGTGATGTAGGTGGAGATCTGGAGCTTATATAGCCGTAGAGTATTATTTTCTTTGCAATCCGTTAATTCTACAAAGCGCCCTGGTGATTAAAAGAACAAAATGTAGGGCTCTCCAAATCAATTCAGGTCTGTTTAGGGCAGTAAAAAGCTGTTTCTTGCGCATAATGACGAAGTAACTGAATTACTATAACCATAAATAGTTTATGATAGATGTGCATAATTCATTCCTAGCACATATTTGCTAAACCCCCGGGGTTCAAACCTAGGGTTTCCTGAATAAAAAATATAAATTAAATACGAATTCGTTTTACGGTGGAGGAAGAACGTTTCTCCGGGAGGTAAAAGCATTTTTCGCAAGGAAGATACAATATTACATATCATTTCTCAAATCAAGGTACAAAAAAAAATTATATCATGCAGCACCAACGCCACGCACACGAAAAGAAAAACTATTACGCGGATTTCAACCACGCAGTTATAATAATGATGTGTTTTTTAAGTGTACGTGTGAATACATTTTTGACTTGCCGTTCTTGAATGAGTTATTTAAATATGACCATAATATAATTAATTAAAATTCAACTTAATCCTTTGGGCATACTCAAGACACAAAATGAGCAGCGTTTTGTGAGCTGCGCTGGGTATTTGTTTATGAGATTTTCTAAACCCTTTCGTACGTACGATATGTCCGATGGTCACGTGGTTGGGGCACGCGATGTCATAGTGTCGCGTCGTGGTGTTTCAAAACGTCACGTCACGTGAAACAATGTGGATTTATGACATAGTATCGTGACATCGTGATTTTTAGTGTCATGCCATGGTGTCAAATGACGTGCATTATGTGGTATTGCGTGACGTTGTCACAGGGTTGGTATCACGTGACGACGTTATGCTGATGAAGTAACGGGGTCACACCTCGCTGAAAATGTCACGTGACCATCGTGCGCTAAATTTGGCGGGCGATACCTCGCCCGTCAAATTTATCATTTCTGCAATGATTCTGTAACTTTTAACTTAGCAGGACCTAATTTGCTATATTTGTGGGCGTTTGACGGTTTTTAAAGACGGTTCTCGTGACAACTTGTCACGCTTTCTGTGCACAGTGGCGATTACACATATGATAATGATCGCCTAAACGTGAAATCGCGCGCGCCGCGGGAGGTGTTGCCTTTGGTTGTGTCTTCGGCGAAAACGCACCGAGAGCGTGACACGCACAAGATGGTCACTTTGCATGTCAGCTTCTGGGCCGTAGTGGCAACACAGATCTTCTTTGTATACTCCGTTCACCCCTAAGCTGAAACTAGAACCTCCTCCTTCGGTGCGAGCTAGCTGGCTTCGGCAGTGCTTTAGTTGCGCCTTGCGCGTTCACACCTGTGTGAGCAAAAGCAGTAAGCTCGCGTTGATGGCGGAGCTTCTAGTCTCAGCTTAAACGGCGTATAGCAGGCTCGATTGCGGATCAGGGCAACGTCAGGGGCGCCACAGGCGCCCATTGCTTACAGTGCCTTCATACACACGCGCGCTTTTGCTTGAGTGGTGACATCTCAGCCATTTTTCCGCCCAATCTTTTTTTTAATGTATTTTGAAGTGCGCGCAATCCGATGTTACTCAGCTCAAGCGCAAAGCTTTAGCTAAGGCATAGACGCCATTTTACCGCCGAAGTCACGCCCCGAGTGCGCGAGAGCGTCACGCACTGGTACATTCAAGGCAACAATGGATGTCTTCACCCTGAGATAGACAGACATGTAGGCACCCTACCATTGCTTGAGCCCGGGTCATACACGCAAGTCTAAGGGAAAAACACAAAGAAGTAGGAAGATCGAAGCTTGTACGCGGGGCTTGAAGGCAACTATTTTATGATGTGCTGCGATCATTATTTCAGGTGTTTGGAGGTCGAATCGGTAAATTTCAAGTATTTGAACATAGATTTAAAAAGATAAAAAAGTTCCAGAGCACCACCGATTGTGCCGGCGTCGCTTGCGTCAGTTGCTAAATGAATGACACGTTCAACAAACGAACGACACGCTCCGAGCTTTAATTCGTCAGAGAATCCCTCACTGAAGTTCAAAGCAAAGGCTCGCCCCAGCAGTACCCAGGCAGCACAAAATTTTGGCTAGCCATTGGCCAATGACCGTTATTAGCCTGCTACATGGCTGGCCAGCCTGGCCACCGGTAAACAACTGGCCACCGACGACTAAAAAGTGCCCAGTAAGAGACTGGCCACAGACTGGTCCTTTCATCCCTGGTCAAGGAGGATAAAATGTGTCTGGTAAGAGGCCGGTCACCAACTGTTCGGTTCATTGCTGGCCACCCATGGCAAAAAAGTGACCAGAAAGGGGCTGGCCACAGACTGGTCTTTCATCCCTGGCCACCGATGACAAAAATCTGTCTGGTAAGAGGCCGGTCACCAACTGTTCAGTTCATTGCTGGCCACCCATGGCAAAAAAGTGACCAGAAAGGAGCTGGCCACCACAGACTGGTCAATCATCCCTGGCCACCGATGACAAAAATCTGTCTGGCAAGAGGCCGGTCACCAACTGTTCGGTTATTGCTGGCCACCCATGGCAAAAAAGTGACCAGAAAGGAGCTGGCCACCACAGACTGGTCTATCATCCCTGGCCACCGATGACAAAAATCTGTCTGGCAAGAGGCCGGTCACCAACTGTTCGGTTTATTGCTGGCCACCCATGGCAAAAAAGTGACCAGAAAGGAGCTGGCCACCACAGACTGGTCAATTCATCCCTGGCCACCGATGACAAAAATCTGTCTGGCAAGAGGCCGGTCACCAACTGTTCGGTTTATTGCTGGCCACCATGGCAAAAAAGTGACCAGAAAGGAGCTGGCCACCACAGACTGGTCTATCATCCCTGGCCACCGATGACAAAAATCTGTCTGGCAAGAGGCCGGTCACCAACTGTTCGGTTCATTGCTGGCCACCCATGGCAAAAAAGTGACCAGAAAGGGAGCTGGCCACAGACTGGTCCTTCATCCCTGGCCACCGATGACAAAAATCTGTCTGGTAAGAGGCCGGTCACCAACTGTTCGGTTCATTGCTGGCCACCCATGGCAAAAAAAGTGACCAGAAAGGGAGCTGGCCCACAGACTGGTCTATCATCCCTGGCCACCGATGACAAAAATCTGTCTGGCAAGAGGCCGGTCACCAACTGTTCGGTTCATTGCTGGCCACCCATGGCAAAGAAGTGACCAGAAAGGGGCTGGCCACAGACTGGTCTTTCATCCCTGGCCACCGATGACAAAAATCTGTCTGGTAAGAGGCCGGTCACCAACTGTTCGGTTCATTGCTGGCCACCCATGGCAAAAAAGTGACCAGAAAGGAGCTGGCCACCACAGACTGGTCTTATCATCCCTGGCCACCGATGACAAAAATCTGTCTGGCAAGAGGCCGTCACCACTGTTCGGTTCATTGCTGGCCACCCATGGCAAAGAAGTGACCAGAAAGGGGCTGGCCACAGACTGGTCTTTCATCCCTGGCCACCGATGACAAAAATCTGTCTGGCAAGAGGCCGGTCACCAACTGTTCGGTTCATTGCTGGCCACCCATGGCAAAAAAGTGACCAGAAAGGAGCTGGCCACCACAGACTGGTCTATCATCCCTGGCCACCGATGACAAAAATCTGTCTGGCAAGAGGCCGGTCACCACTGTTCGGTTCATTGCTGGCCACCCATGGCAAAGAAGTGACCAGAAAGGGGCTGGCCACAGACTGGTCTTTCATCCCTGGCCACCGATGACAAAAATCTGTCTGGCAAGAGGCCGGTCACCACTGTTCGGTTCATTGCTGGCCACCCATGGCAAAGAAGTGACCAGAAAGGGGCTGGCCACAGACTGGTCTTTCATCCCTGGCCATCGATGACAAAACTCTGTCTGGCAAGAGGCCGGTCACCACTGTTCGGTTCATTGCTGGCCACCCATGGCAAAGAAAGTGACCAGAAAGGGGCTGGCCACAGACTGGTCTTTCATCCCTGGCCACCGATGACAAAAATCTGTCTGGCAAGAGGCCGGTCACCACTGTTCGGTTCATTGCTGGCCACCCATGGCAAAGAAGTGACCAGAAAGGGGCTGGCCACAGACTGGTCTTTCATCCCTGGCCACCGATGACAAAAATCTGTCTGGCAAGAGGCCGGTCACCACTGTTCGGTTCATTGCTGGCCACCCATGGCAAAGAAGTGACCAGAAAGGGGCTGGCCACAGACTGGTCTTTCATCCCTGGCCACCGATGACAAAAATCTGTCTGTCAAGAGGCCGGTCACCACTGTTCGGTTCATTGCTGGCCACCATGGCAAAGAAGTGACCAGAAAGGGGCTGGCCACAGACTGGTCTTTCATTCCCTGGCCACCGATGACAAAAATCTGTCTGGCAAGAGGCCGGTCACCACTGTTCGGTTCATTGCTGGCCACCCATGGCAAAGAAGTGACCAGAAAGGGGCTGGCCACAGACTGGTCTTTCATCCTGGCCACCGATGACAAAAATCTGTCTGGCAAGAGGCCGGTCACCACTGTTCGGTTCATTGCTGGCCACCAATGGCAAAGAAGTGACCAGAAAGGGGCTGGCCACAGACTGGTCTTTCATTCCTGGCCACCGATGACAAAAATCTGTCTGGCAAGAGGCCGGTCACCACTGTTCGGTTCATTGCTGGCCACCCATGGCAAAGAAGTGACCAGAAAGGGGCTGGCCACAGACTGGTCTTTCATCCCTGGCCACCGATGACAAAAATCTGTCTGGCAAGAGGCCGGTCACCACTGTTCGGTTCATTGCTGGCCACCCATGGCAAAGAAGTGACCAGAAAGGGGCTGGCCACAGACTGGTCTTTCATCCCTGGCCACCGATGACAAAAATCTGTCTGGCAAGAGGCCGGTCACCAACTGTTCGGTTCATTGCTGGCCACCCATGGCAAAGAAGTGACCAGAAAGGGGCTGGCCACAGACTGGTCTTTCATCCCTGGCCACCGATGACAAAAATCTGTCTGGCAAGAGGCCGGTCACCACTGTTCGGTTCATTGCTGGCCACCCATGGCAAAGAAGTGACCAGAAAGGGGCTGGCCACAGACTGGTCTTTCATCCCTCGCCACCGATGACAAAAATCTGTCTGGTAAGAGGCCGGTCACCAACTGTTCGGTTCATTGCTGGCCACCCATGGCAAAGAAGTGACCAGAAAGGGGCTGGCCACAGACTGGTCTTTCATCCCTGGCCACCGATGACAAAAATCTGTCTGGCAAGAGGCCGGTCACCACTGTTCGGTTCATTGCTGGCCACCCATGGCAAAGAAGTGACCAGAAAGGGGCTGGCCACAGACTGGTCTTTCATCCCTGGCCACCGATGACAAAAATCTGTCTGGCAAGAGGCCGGTCACCACTGTTCGGTTCATTGCTGGCCACCCATGCAAAGAAGTGACCAGAAAGGGGCTGGTCACAGACTGGTCTTTCATCCCTGGCCACCGATGACAAAAATCTGTCTGGCAAGAGGCCGGTCACCACAGTTCGGTTCATTGCTGGCCACCCATGACAAAACAGTGACCAGAAAGGGGCTGGCCACAGACTGGTCGTTTCATCTCTGGCCACCGATGACTAAAATGTGTCTGGTAAGAGACCTTTCACCAACTGTTCGGTTCATTGCTGGCCACCCATGACAAAAAAGTGACCAGAAAGGGGCTGGCCACAGACTGGTCGTTTCATCCCTGGCCACCGATGACAAAAATGTGTCTGGTAAGAGACCGGTCACCAACTGTTCGGTTCATCGCTGGCCACGGATGACAAAAAAAGAGACGGATCACCAACTGCTCGTTTCATCACTGGCCACCAATGACAAAAATGTGTCCGGTTAGAGTCCTCACGAACTTCTTAATTGTTCCATCACAGGCCACAGAATACAAGAATGTGCAGTTCATATGGTCACAAACCTCTTTCCTTTTTGCTGGCCACCAATGAAAAAAATATTGAAAGCATTTGTGTCATTGCATCTTCCCAGAGCTATAGATACATTTAAACATCGATTTAACGAAGTCGGTGAATTCTGCGATTTACTTGGTTACATTGAAGTTTCCTTCCATCGAAATTTGGTGCCTAGCACGTAAAAAATCAATGAGATGTGTTACGGCTGTAAACACTCACCAGAGCCTGCGGCTTCTGCGACATTACTACCGGCGTCACACAGCATTTGAACGGCACAGTCCATGCATCGCGTCTTGTTGCTCATGTGCACTGGTGTACCACCCCAGCACGTCACTCGCATCAAGCACTTCACCGCGGCTCGGCACCTCGCAAGGGTCTTTGGCGTCCGCCTCACTGTCATCGTCTTCCGATTCGCCACACACGTCCTTCACGATGGAATCATCCGTAACTTCTTCCGTCACGACTACACACGAGTCCCCATAGAGAAAGTCATCAAAAGCGACACCATCCGGACCGACTCCATCACTGTGAACGGACTGCCATGCTTCACAAAGAGCCTCTTGGTCTTGCTCGTCTTCTTCCAAAGAGCTTCTTGCTTTCATCGCGCTCACTTTCTGTGAAAATGGTAGAGGAAGACGAAGCACCTCCGTTTGTTTCCTCGCTGTCGACTTCCTCGGGGGCACTGGCTGCAGGTGTTTCGAATCCAGCTTTCCAGCAGCAGTTCTTGATGACCTCCTTTGCTGTGACCTTCCACGAAGCAGAGAGCATCTAGAGGTCTTGAAAGATGTCCACTTTCGTTTGGCGCTTCCAGCAAAGATCAAGCAGAAGCTTGTCAATCAGCCGCCACCGATAGGTCCACTTGACGCTGTTTATGATGCCCTGGTCGAGCGGCTGGATCAATGACGTGCAGTTGGGCGGAAGGAACTGCAGCTCCACGTTGGTCAGTTTCAGGTCCTCAATGTGGTGGGCGGACCAGTTGTCGAGCACCAGGCACAGTGGCGTCACGAGGGTCAGTGGCACCCGGGCCCGCCGCGACACCCCCCCCCCCCCCCTCTCGCGTGGTCCGCCGCGACTCCTCCCCCCCCCCCCTCTCTCGCGTGGTCCGCCGCGACTCCTCCCCCCCCCCCCCCCCCCCCCCCTCTCGCGTGGTCCGCCGCGACTCCTCCCCCCCCCCCCTCTCGCGTGGTCCGCCGCGACTCCTCCCCCCCCCCCCCCCTTGTGACGCCACTGACCAGGCACACACTGCCCCTCCCTCATTTTCTCGTCCAACTTCTGGAGCCAACCGCGGAAAATGTCACGGGTCATCCACGCCTTCGAGTTCAAAATGTACTCGATCTCGAGCGCCTCTGAAGCATCGCGGCTTCTTGCTGTTCCCATTAATAAACGGTAACCAGAAAGGGGCTGGCCACAGACTGGTCGTTTCATCTCTGGCCACCGATGACTAAAATGTGTCTGGTAAGAGACCTTTCACCAACTGTTCGGTTCATTGCAGGCCACCCATGACAAAAAAGTGACCAGAAAGGGGCTGGCCGCAGAGGGGTCGTTTCATCCCTGGCAACGGATGAAAAAAATGTCTCTGGTAAGAGGCCGGCCACCAACAGTTCGGTTCATCGCTGGCCACGGATGACAAAAAAAGAGACGGATCACCAACTGCTCGTTTCATCACTGGCCACCAATGACAAAAATGTGTCCGGTTAGAGTCCAGTCACGAACTTCTTAATTGTTCCATCACAGGCCACAGAATACAAGAATGTGCAGTTCATATAGTCTCAAACCTCTTTCCTTTTTGCTGGCCACCAATGAAAAAAAATATTGAAAGCGTTTGTGTCATTGCATCTTCCCAGAGCTATAGATACATTTAAACGTCGATTTAGCGAAGTCGGTTAATTCTGCGATTTACTTGGTTACATTAAAGTTTCCTTCCATCGAAATTTGGTGCCTAGCACGTAAAAAATCAATGAGATGTGTTACGGGTGTAAACACTCACCAGAGCCTGCGGCTTCTGCGACATTACTACCGGCGTCACACAGCATTTGAACGGCACAGTCCATGCATCGCGTCTTGTTGCTCATGTGCACTGGTGTACCACCCCAGCACGTCACTCGCATCAAGCACTTCACCGCGGCTCGGCACCTCGCAAGGGTCTTTGGCGTCCGCCTCACTGTCATCGTCTTCCGATTCGCCACACACGTCCTTCACGATGGAATCATCCGTAACTTCTTCCGTCACGACTACACACGAGTCCCCATAGAGAAAGTCATCAAAAGCGACACCATCCGGACCGACTCCATCACTGTGAACGGACTGCCATGCTTCACAAAGAGCCTCTTGGTCTTGCTCGTCTTCTTCCAAAAGAGCTTCTTGCTTTCATCGCGCTCACTTTCTGTGAAAATGGTAGAGGAAGACGAAGCACCTCCGTTTGTTTCCTCGCTGTCGACTTCCTCGGGGGCACTGGCTGCAGGTGTTTCGAATCCAGCTTTCCAGCAGCAGTTCTTGATGACCTCCTTTGCTGTGACCTTCCGCGAAGCAGAGAGCATCTAGAGATCTTGAAAGATGTCCACTTTCGTTTGGCGCTTCCAGCAAAGATCAAGCACAAGCTTGTCAATCAGCCGCCACCGATAGGTCCACTTGACGCTGTTTATGATGCCCTGGTCGAGCGGCTGGATCAATGACGTGCAGTTGGGCGGATGGAACTGCAGCTCCACGTTGGTCAGTTTCAGGTCCTCAATGTGGTAAGCGGATCAGTTGTCGAGCACCAGGCACAGTGGCGTCACGAGGGTCAGTGGCACCCGGGCCCGCCGCGACCCCCCCCCCCCCCCTCTCGCGTGGTCCGCCGCGACTCCTCCCCCCCCCCCCCCTCTCGCGTGGCTCGCCCGCTACTGCCCCCCCACACCCCCCCCCCCCCCCGCTCTCGCGGCCCGCCGTGACACCCCCCTGAGCGCTGCACCCGAGCAATCCGCGCCCCCCCCCCCCCCTTGTGACGCCACTGACCAGGCACACACTGCCCCTCCCTCATTTTCTCGTCCAACTTCTGGAGCCAACCGCGGAAAATGTCACGGGTCATCCACGCCTTCGAGTTCAAAATGTACTCGATCTCGAGCGCCTCTGAAGCATCGCGGCTTCTTGCTGTTCCCATTAATAAACGGTAACCGCTTGTCACTGGCGTCCACGTTCACACACAGCAGAACTGTGATCCACAGCCTGCTCTGTTTTCTTCCGCGCCTGCGATCTCCTTTGAGAGCCAGCGTCCGGTTCGGGAGCATTTGGTAGAAGAATCCCGTTTCGTCTTCGTTGTAGACGTCTGTCGGCTGAGAGCGCATCAGAATTCCTGTCACCTCTTTCTAAAGCCAAGCAGCAGCGTCAGGTGCACTGGCCGACGCCGACTCGCCGCTCACCATCTTCCCGACGGCCGCTCACCATCTTACCGACGATCTCGCGCCGAGCCTTGAACTGGTGGAGACATTCACTGCTTGCTTTGATGTCATCGCGGTACAACAGGCACCCGAAGTCCTTCGCCTTCTGCTTTACGACAGCACTACTCAATGGAACGTCTCGTGCCCGGATATCCATAATCTAGGAGAAAACCGCTTCGTCCTCGTTTGGGTGTAGGTGGCGGGCTTCAGCCTTTTCCGCTGGGCACTTGTGCCATCCTTCAGAGCACGTATAATACTCTTTCGCTTCTAAAATCGTCGAAAACGAGCTCTGCGGTACCTCAAATAGGTCCGCGACATCCTTCTTTTCGCCGTTCAAAATGGCTTGCAGGATTTTTAAAGTCTCTTCCAGTGAAAGCACCTTGCGTTTACCACCACTCATGGTGACAAAGCACGTGAGAGTGGACAAGTACGTACAGTTCGACGAGCGAAGCCAAGCGAAGCAAACGAAGCAAAGCAACAAAACGAGGCCTAAAGACGAACTCGAAAACGCCCGGTCAAGCACAGAAAGCACGTACACACGCTAAACGGACGCACACACGCAGGTTACACTTGCGCCCTCTCTTGTCTTCGCTGAATAGCACGCATCATGCACGCCGCACTCAGTAGAGAGCACCTCGCGGGTATCCTCCAAGATGGCGCTTTCCGCGACTTTGCCTCCCGGTGCTGCTCGCATCGCGCTTGGGGGCCAGTCCGCGTGAAGTAGAATTTTCAAGCACTCGCAGTTGGAGAAGTAAAATATCATGAAATTTTGAGGGGCTTGAAAAAAAAAACAGTTTTTTTTTTTCATGTCTTTTTCAGAAAAATACAAAAAATTAAAGAACAAAAAAGACGATTGCGGAAGAGCTATGAAAAACCCAATACATATATTTCGTTAACACTGAAAAGAATTAAATTGTTACATTACTGCACCACAAAAGTCCCAGGCTCCCGCAGAGCTTCCGGTTTCTAAATCTAGGTACGATTTCACGTCAAGGCATTGATTTCACATCAGACCGCCAAGACTGACATTTATATCAATCCGTGTCCGATAATTCCGGTTCATTTCCTCTTGACGAAGCAATGCTTCGCTATGCAGCGGACGAAGCCTCCCGAACATTCAAGTTGTAGTGCACGTGTACAAGTTTTTGCACGCGGTACCCTGGGACCCTGTTGCATAGCTTGGTGCACACATTTCCAAACTCGGACCAGTTTCTTTCACATGCCGCGGAAGAAGGGGGAATCTGCAGTACGCGAAAGGCGAGGGAACTCAAGGGTTGGTTGAAGCAAAGCCCTTGCCACCACGCGGATGGATCCAGGTGCTTCGCAGACGGCTAACTCCCTCTTTTGACCGAATTCCCATGCAGGTTCGGTATTCTGCGACGTTAAACAGAAGTTTCCCAACGTTTAGCAAGAGGTGGACGTCGCCGTCGCCGGCGCGCGGCAGCGTTTCACAGTTTGAGAGCTCTGTTTTTTTTTTTGTTTTTTTTTTTAATTTTATTTTGGCTAAACATAAAAACGACAAGAAATACTGTTTTTTTCCCAGAAATTTTTAATGTTTTTTTTTCAACTGCTTACATCAAAAACTCGCGGTAAACTTTTGTTTACATTCTTCACTCCTATTACGAAATATTCCTTTAGGGCCTCCTTTTTTCATACTTTACGGTGATGGCACTTCGTTATATTGAAATATCCGCAAAAACGACTTCGTTATATGAGGCTAAAACACATGGTGTTCTATGCCCAAGAAGTTCTAAAAAATGCGGTATTATTATAATTATTATTATTGTTTGTTTTTTTACATCGAAGTTTAACTGTATTGTGCTGCAGACAGAACTTTAGGTCTTATTAGGGTTGCATAGCGACCGAGCTAAGACTGATGATCTGTTCACGACGATAAATAATTTTTGGCAGCACCAAATGGACTTTTCACTCTTTTATATTAGTTGTAATGGCTTCTAGCTTGCTGCGCATTAACTAAGTACGCACTTAGCCTCCCCCGTACAGCCGGCAACCAAAACCCGGCTTTCCCACGCACCCTCGGAAATAGTCTCATCCATTTAGTTCAGCAAAATTTCGTCAACAACAATCTTTTTTTTTCGTTTCAGTGTTATTGTTATTCGTAAAAAAGAAATGTATGTATCGTCAAATGCCTCAACAAAACAAAATATTCCAAGAAAACAGAAAGAAAAAAAAGCACGCCCCCACAGGGGAACAAACCCGCGTCCTTTTGCGCAGAATGCGCACGTCTTACCAGTACGCCACTCTGACTTTTTTTTTTTCCTCTTTATTGCCCGTTTTGACAAGAACAACTAAAAGCACAAAGGCACGAACACACATCGACAAATGTTAAAAGCGCGCTGGCCCGTAATCGGACCTCGCGGCTACATTAAAATCTTTTTTGACAGACCAACCTGTTCAACATTAACGTCCAGTCCGGTGGATCAGACAGTGCACGGTACACTTCACGTATATAAGCGGCGCTTTCAATGAGATACTCTCGTGCAGGCCGAACCTGTGCGTCCGCGTTGTTAACACCCGTCCTCGTCCTCCAGAGACTGTGGAGGCCAAGGAGCATAAACATATCGTAAGGAACACCGCCTTCGTTATCTACAGGTAGAAGCCGTATGCCATGCGCTGTGAGGAGGAAATCTTTCTTGAGCGTTCGCTGCAGGATGTCCCATAGGAGAACCGCATCCCTACATTCTAAGAAAACATGTTCTATAGTTTCAGGCCTTTTACAAAGGAAACAATTGATCGACCATGGCACAAGGAATCCTTTCCCCTCAAGCCATGGTTTGACGGGTAGCACGCCGCAATGCAATTTAAAGAAAAATGACTTAAAAAAAAGGTTTTACCGGCATTCTTTTAACCCTGTTTAAAACGTCCTGCCCTGCGCCCTCACAATACAACGATCGGTAAAGAGGTACGGATTAAAGAACATCAACTATATCTCTGTACAGCCTTTTGCGACTGACTGAGCTCAAATATTTGAAGGAAAACCTAACTTTAAGCATCCGAAATGCCGTCACAACCTCCCGCGTGGACCCCTGAACGCTCGCGCTTATTTGGTCGCTAGAGGATACAAGGAATTCGGGCAGGAAGCTTTGCAAATGCACATTAAGAAAGTCCTCAAGAATACATCTCTCTGATCGCGTAAAGACAAAAACCTGGAAACTATTTGACGTATAAACAAGTGAGACAGTCCAAGACCTCCGCTTCGAACTGATCGAAACAAGTTGGTACGGGAACAACGCTCCCAACCTGAATTCCAAATAAAACAGCAAACACCCTGTGCAGCCTCTGCACATTGAGGCGTGACATTGACAACACTTGCAAAATATACCATATTTTCGCGATCAAAAATAAATTGCAGACTGTTGCGCGCGCAAACATTGAAAACTCGCGACCTTTCCAACCCTCCGCTTTCGCAAATACCCTATCAGTCACCTCATTTGACAGTTGCTTAGTGTCACAGTAGTGCTGGAGTGGCACACCGAGATACTTCACGGGCAAGGTTGTCCACTGTACGTTCAGAAAAACTTCAGGCGTGGTGGCCCAGTTACCATGCCAGAAACCCGCGCATTTTCCCCAGTTGATTCTACTCGCTGTTTTCTTACAAAAGGAATATGCTATACTAGCCACTTTGCGCAGACCACCGTGATCAGTACAAAAAACAGCAAAGTCGTCCGCGTAGGAAAGGATCTTCACTTCCGAAGATTGTAATCTAAAACCTCGTATATTGACATTATGAATTATTCATAAACAAAAGGGTTCTAAGTAAATCGCGAATAGCAAAGGGGACAGAGGACAACCTTGCCTTACAGAAGACTGGGCGCAGATACTTGCACTAACGTTTCTATTAACAAAGATTGACGTTGTACAATCGGCGTAAGGCATATTGATACCGTCCAAAAAAACAGAACCAACATTAACGTGCTCCAAAATGAGAAAAAGAATATCATGTGCAACCCTGTCAAACGCCTTCTCTAAGTCTAGCTGCAGCATGGCAACTCGGCCAGCGAAGGCATCACAACATTCTAGTATGCTTCGAGCCACATGAATATTTGTACAAATGCTCCGACCTTTTATACGGCACGTCTGATGTGGGCCTACCAGATATGTAATTACATTTTGCAAACGATAAGCTAAGACTTTCATATAAATTTTGTAGTCTACATTAGTAAGACTTATTGGTCGGTAAGAGGACACAGATAAAAGTTTCACAGGGTCTTCGGATTAAGGGATAAGAACGATATGTGATTTTGAAAACGATGGAGGTAACATATTTTTTTCCGATAGGCCTCGGTCAGCACCTCATGCAAAGCCTCTGCGGCCCCCCTCCCTCTTAAATGCTTTCTAAAACTCCGCACTATGGCCATCCGGCCTGGGACTTTTGCTAGCACTTAATTCCTCGATCGCAACTGTAAGCTCGCAAACGCTAAATGGTTCTTCCAGCCTTTCTCGAATATGCTCTTCAAGCCGGGGCATGAGCGACAAGAATTCTTTCTCGAACCCGTCCTCTTCTGGAACGCTTTTTAGAAGCAGAGCGCAATAAAATTCAACAAAGGACCCCCCAATCGCTTTCTTATGGCGGGTTATCAAGTTACCAACACACTACTCGGATATCTCTTTGCGCTGCGCATACCGCTTCTCATCGCTCATAGCGCGCTTCGTCGGTCTTTCGCCCTGCCACAACTTTTCAGACCGCGAACGCACAATAGCCCCCCTGTATCTTTCGCAGTCGAAAACTTCGAGTTGATTCTTCACTTGTCTTATCTCTTGCCCAAACTCGCCCGGCTTCGCAGTTTCTTCTACCCAAAGGGTGCTTAACTGACTACGCAGCGCTTTTTCTTTCTGCTTTCGTTGAAAATTAAGAATGCTGCTTCTTTCTATGGCCTTAAGTTTCACTTCCTCTTTAAAAAGTTCCCATCGCTCACCCCACATGGTCACCTCATCCTCATGTAACTTCCTAAATAATTATTTTACTTGAACGGTGAAAACTTCGTCCATCACAAGACAGCTATTCATTTTCCAGAGCGACCAATTCCAATTTGGCTGCTTAACTTTTTTACCAATCGTGAACATTACTAACGAATGATCGCTAAAAGAGACGGGTTGAACAAGATAATGGGCACATAGCGAGTCAAGATCGAGTGACACATAGGCCCTATCAAGACCCGCATGGCTAGAGCCCTGAAAATGGGTAAAACGAACACAGTTACTTGAGGATACAGACGCCACGTCCTCCAACGAATTGTACGCGACAATATCAGTTAAATAAAAGGCACTCTGGTCGCAAACACGTGTCAAATTCACCCGATCTTGGGGCGCGCAAACACAATTAAAATCTCCAAGAAAAATTACAAATCGTTCACAATTAAGGTACTCGCTCAGACCTTGAAAAAAGACCCTGCGCTCGCACTCGAAATTGGAGGCATAAACACAAATGACGCGCCATTCTATATTTGAAAAAGAAAAATCGAATATTACACAACGGCCATACGCGCAAGAAATCACGGCGGTCTCAACAAACCCTAGAGACTTCCGAAGAAACAAACAACAACCCCCCGACGTTCCTACCCCTATGAAAATGGCTGCCGCCATTCTATGCACATCTGACCGACGCTCTGTCGCCCCTGTCGTCATTCCATCGCCCTCGCTTGAATGTTTTGGACACTTTGTCGCCCCTTTATCAACGTTTGGCACTGGCATGGTAGGCGCCAAAATGGCGATCAAATAGCAGAAGAACCTTTTAGCGTCTTTTTATTAACAAGTGTCCATACAATATTTGCATATCATCATTTTACAGTCACCCTACTGTTAATCTGGCGCCACCTGAGGCAGTGCACTATTGGCCAATTCCTGCTGCAAGTGAAGCAAATTTCAACTAATGTACGCTATAGGTTCAACTGGCGCGAGTGTGCGGCGGAAACTTGAAACAGACCACACATGGGTAAATTACTTATAAAATGTAATTTAATTACAATTACTTTGCTCCAAAAGTAGTTTAATTACAATTGCAATTACTACTACATGAAAAGTAATTTATTAAAATTACAAATTACTTTAAAAAGTAATGCAATTACTGTAAAATTACTTAATTCTGAGAGCGACCAATTTGGGCCATATAACTTCAAACGAGATGTTAAGAATGCAATGCAGTTCTTTATTCCTTGCCCCAATGTTTGAGGAGGATTATGCATGGCTGTATAAATTTCACGTATTGTACATTCCTTCTGTGAATTTCGTTGAATTAATAAGAGAACTTGACAGTTTGGGATAATAAAATCCTACATTCTTATATTTTCATTAAATAATAAAAAAATAGTCCACATGTGCGTACCAACCGGGGAGGGGGGCAAGGGGGTGCTTGCCCCCCCCCCCCTGTTCTCAGAGTGGGGGAGGGGGGGGGGAAGCATGTATTTTGCCGCCCCTGAAACAGCCACCACCGGGCAGGGCAAACACTGGCCGGCAGCGCCAAAGGGATACCAAGGGCACTGCCCCCCGGCCCTGGGAAGAGGGGAGGGGGGGGGGGGGGTCTGGTTTGCCCCCCACTCAAAAACAAGTTGGTACGCCACTGTTAGTTCATATACCCGGAGACGCCAGATCGCTAAAATAAAATTGGGCTGGCACACTTTTGTCAGCCAGGCAAATAAAAATGTGACAATTCGTCTTATCTGAATATTTTAATAGTGTTGATGCAAGACTACAATCCACATCCATACGTGCTAATACAACCATATTTACAGACAAACGTTTATTTTTTTTGTAAATTATTTACATTCAGTTTAAATTACAAAGGCTCAAAATTTATAAGGCTAATTGTCGCATTTTTATTTGCCTGGCTAACAAAAGTGCGTCTGCCCAATTTTATAGGGGCTGCCGAATCAATGATGAGAATATCCACAGGTGCGAAGTCAGCTCCGAAATGCTTATGCAAAAAATATCCGAAGTAAAACCAACAAAAAATAAACGAAAATAATACAAAAAAGAAGAAAACAAATATGCGACAATACTCGAAGAGGGGCGTATAAAACTGGCAAACAAATAAAAAAAAAAGCTAGCTTTATAGACAATTAAAATCCCCAACCTCGACTGAAATCTGAACCTCAATTTTGTTTCTTTTAATATTTTGGCATGTTTATGCTACTGTTTTCTGCTCGCAACACAGACGGCGCCACATGGCGCCATTGAGGTAAGCTCCGAAGAGGATTCTCTCAACCCACAGTGTAAGCGTCAAAACAACAAACAACGCGACGATATTTTTGTTGTGCGTGTGTGTGAGTGCGCGTCTATGTGTGTGAGTGTGTCACCGAGCGCTAAGCCGCTTGTGCGAGCCGCACACGCATATTGCACTTCAGGCACAATGCACTCGCAAAACCCATCCAAACGGCGTTGATTCTCGATCTGTATCCAAGAGTGTGAAGGCACAGAGACGCAGCACTTCGGCGTGCCAAGGAGGCTTTGATCACGCCGCGAGACCGGCGAAACTACTTTTCTCGAGTTGTTCCTTCTTTCTTTGCGGCATCGCACTTTCAAAAACAATATACACGTATTCCCGTATTCCCGTATTCCCAACGGCAAGTCTCACTGTTTACACAGGGTTTTAAGAAACTTCTTCGGCGAATGACGACGAATGAGTAGAAAACGTGTCTCTGAGCACGCTGCCGCCAGCCTCTGCAACGCTAGGGGAATGGCGATTTTCCCGCGTGCAAGATGGCCCTCCGGTGGCCGTACTACAGTGGCTTAAAGGGGGTAGTGTAACGAACAAAACCGGAGAAGTAGCACCGCGTTGGAAGACGGCGGCGGGTGGCGCTGGCGCTTGCAGCACCGTCGTTTCGGCTATGGCTCCGGCTTGGCCGCTTGTTCAGCTTGGCTCCGGCCAGCTCCGGCCGATTTATATTCACCTTCAAACACAAACCATGTCGTTGGAAGTTCTCTGGAAGCAAATAATTGTTTTTGAGGTATTTATATTAGTTATGATGCGTGTTTGGGTGCTTTTATCTGCCGGCTGATTGAGGCACCCAACGGTGATGCGGATCGAAGCGCCGCCTACACAGTCTTCCAAGGAGCGGCCGTTCCCGATGCATGGTGGAGGATACGCGATAACTACACTACCCCTTTAAGCCACTGTAGCACTGATCTTTATTTTAGTAGGCTGGATCGCCGATCGGGAGCCCGTCGGTGTCGCCACCGGCGGCCATTGCTTGACACCAGGCAATACACGCAAGTCTATGGGAGAAACGCACAAAAGAAAGCATATTGAAGCATGTGCGCTGTGCTCGGAGGCGAGTATTTTATGGTGAGCTGCGATTCTTATGTCGGGTGTTTGGAGATCGAATTGCTATTTGTCAAACGTCCGGTCGCCGAATAAAAAAATCAAACGTACCGGAGCACCCACGGCTGAGCTGGCGAGCCTGCTCTCGTAGTGGAGCAAACAATGGAACTTGTCGTCAATAAGGCCGTCCTTAGGGAAGCCCAGAAGTTGATGAATGACAAAGAAGTTCCACCTCGACAGCGGCTTTCCGGGAGTGAGCGAATTCCGTGCAGCAAAGCCTTCGAGCTTGTCGTCTGCTAAACCCTACTTAACGAAACCGCCACCGACTCCGTGGTCACTCTAGGTAACTCTCGCCTCATTGAGCTGCACGACAGCGGAGTCTCTCTCGACCACAAAATATTTATTTATAAGAACTGCGAGGGCTGTCAGTTTTAATGTTTGTACGCAAACGATTTGACAGGCTTATCGAAAAGCATTCAAAAAGTTTCAGACCCGCCAACAGCTTAGAAACAGGCGAAATTGTCACTTTTTCTCGTTCTTCCCATAGAGTCCCATGCATTGGCTGGTGTCAATCAATGGCCGCCGGTTGCGACACTCGGCCCCAGCTGCCGAGGCCGCGGTATGGTGCCTGGAACGCGTCTCCGACTGGTGTGTTTACCGCGTCCAAAAAAGTGGTCCCTCGATTTCCGCCTGATGACGTCATAGAAGTGTCATGCTGTCGCCGGTCGCGACCCTGGTGGTGTCCCAGCAGCTGTGGTGGATGTAGCAGACGCCTGTTCTGCTGCAGGTCGCTCTTCACTTCGACAGTCCACGGAAGCTACAGCAGCAGGAAGTTGGGACGCCTGGGACGCCGTGACAACAGCGACACTCGCGTTCGCTTGTGCTTTCCACCAGCATTTCTACGACCACCCGTCAGGATCGCGACAGGCTACAGCATGACACTCCGGCTTCTGTGACGTCATTTGTTGCCACTTGGGGACCACTTTTGATGTATGGGCGGGATAGGACGCTAAACACACCAGTCGGAGACGCGCTTCAGGCACCATAGCCGCGGTCCGCGATCCAGCCTACTACAATAGAGGTCAGTGCAATGTAGCCGTACTCGCGGAGCGGGCGCAGCCAAGCGCAGCTGAGAGAAGTTTCGTATCGCAAATAAAACCTCTATTTTACTCAATTTGTTTTGGCTTCTTAAGTTCTTTAAAACTATTATTCTGTTTGTTTTACTAATAATGTTATTTTAAAGTTTTTTTTTTTATTTCCGCATTTATTATGCATTTGAGAAAGCCTTTGCAAGCCAATCCAAGCCACCCTGAACCCCTGAACTTCATTTGCGCCAAAGTGTACGTAGTTGCGGTTTTGTGGGTCTTTTATTTTTACGTAGAACTCATATTGATCCGATATGCCGCGTCCGAGAATGAAATTTGCGACTAATAAGTGGCGAGGCACCACGCGAGCAAGAACGAACAGCCCTGGATGTCGTGGGCACAGCTCAACTGGTTCATTCCTCGGTGCTTCTCGAAGGTAAGCCTTTTTTCTGCGTCCTAAGCATCCGTTCAAGCATCTCCTTGGTTAGTTTGCTTGCCCTGCATTTGCCTAATCGCGTTCGAGAAATGTATTCGGACAGTTATTTTCCGTTGGCGAGTATCTCTCCACGCGCTTTTCGTCATACCGTCCGGCGGGTTGCGAGTTTTAATCGCGAGAGCATGATTCGGTCACCCAACACGTCGCTCGACCTGAACATTTTATCGCACGTGGATCGTTTTTCACGCGCTGCTTCGTCCGCGTCACTTCGCGTCGGCACGCATCGCTGCGTGCCGATATCTGTACTGGCCAGGTTTCTTTGTCGGCCCGCGTGTCTTATTGTTGTGGGTGACCTCGAGCGAAGCGCGTAAAAAAAAAAAAAGCTTCATGTGGTTGGAGCTGCTTAATTACTAGGCTAGTCTTCTTCTTTTTTTTTTGCGATTTGTGTGAATTTCGGAAATAATAATTTCCGGGGGGGGGGGGGGCGGGGGGGGGGGGGGGGGTCATCAAATATAAATAAGATGTATAACCCACTTGAAGCTGTGAATGCCGCTCGCTGTCATAATCGGAATGGGGCGCGGGCGGCCGGGCGACGGTTCTCGGAGCAGCGCCGGCGCTGCGCTGGCTCTTGGAGCGCGCCGGGCTGGGTTCGAGCACATTTGAGTAGGATGTGTTCGGCCCTAGCTTGGCGGGTCCCGGGATTCAGCGTGGCGCTGGGGGCCGTCGGCCTGCTGTTCGCGTTTAATTTTCGTTTCCGACTGTGCATTGTGTTGTTATTTGAGTTTAATGTTTATCTGCCCCTCCCCCCCCCCCCCCCCCAACCTTCTTTTTAGTTTGTGCATTGCAGGCTACCTGGTATGGGCCTTCGGCCTATCTGCCGCACCCCCGTCTCTCCTGAGCCGAAATAAATGAAAATCACGCGCGACTAGCGAGCCGTGCACTTTGAGTACATCACCATATTTGTATCCGTGATGGCAGACGGCCGCACATGAGCAGCTGCACGGACACATTCAACGAGATGGCCATACTACGCAAATCTTTCTCTATTTCAGGTGACGTCTTGAACGAAAACTGTGTCGCACTCAAAAAAAGAAAACCGAGGACAGCAGGTGTTGCAGGCTCCTGGTTTTTGGAAATCTCTGAGTCCAAACAAGCAGGTGCGAAAGGCTGCGTCACTCGCCGTGGGGAGGCAACGCAAATGACTCGCGATCGCCTCAATGGAAAAAAAAAAAAAAACCTTGATGAAGATTTCGGCAAGTCGAGTATGTTCAGGGTACTTCGTCTTGGGTTAGTGTATGCACGGTTGACTTTTGTCCGACATTATTTTGATTTAATATGGACTTCGTCTCGAGTAAGTGTCAGCACGGTTGGCTTTTGTCCGACATTATTTTGATTTAATATGTGATTCGTCTCGGGTAAGTGTCGGCACGATTGGCTTTTGTTCGACATTATTTTGATTTAATATGTCACTATAGCGGGCTCGGCCTATTCGAAGCCAAAGTTGCATTGTAACAAACTAGAAGGTCGGGAGACTGGAATGGAAGTTTCTTACCGCAGGAGCGTTGAGAAATTGGCATCGAAAAAAATCACCGTTCATGAGCACACGTTTCTTTGCACCCCAGCAATCTCGAAGGTTGCTGTTAACTGCCACTGTAAAAATTCTAACGCTTTGCAAATTCTCTTTCTTGGCTCTTTTCTTTTATTGATTCGACAATGTGCAGATGCTGCAGCAAATTAGTTTGATGACTACAGTCCTGACTGGGCAGACAAGAAACATCTTGGCCACACACGCGCACTTGACAAGCCTGACCCAAACAAAAAAGCCAACCGACACTTTCCCGAGATGAAATGCCTCGGACATAGTTGTTCTTCCCGGTGTTGGTGGAGGAAGGTTCAGCTTCGATCATTAGGGGCTTGGTGGCGGGCACATTGCTGAGTGATGTGCCAACTTGCACTGCTTTACTTCGACCATACATTTATTTACCTAGTTACACGAATCCCAACTTAGACGACCATCTCGAATCCCCCAGAGCCTCAGGTGGAGTCCCCATTTCCTTCCCCCGTTCCTTCTTTTAACATTTCCAACTCTCTCCCCCTGACTGATGAACAAACCAGTTGGTTAAAATTCCACATCGTTTACGTGCTCTTATTAGAACCAGTCGACGTCGAGGACTATCCATGTCTGCCGTAACCCCCAGCAGTGGTCGAACCCTTCAAAGTTGGTGCCAAGTGTCCCGTTGGAGGTGTCACACCAGCGCTAGCGATATTTTATTGCAATGTCCCCTTCATTGGGCTAAAAACTACATCATAGAAAAAGAAATTGGCTGCAGAAACCACTATTGTTGGTTATCGAAATGTAATAGCATTTATAGTGAGACTTGCGCCACAGCTCACTGTGAGTACAACGACATAAATTTTGAATAAACACTTCATTTTATTAATTTTTTACTACAATCATTGACGTCAGTGCGCCGCCTTGAAATTGAGCGATTGCTTCGTAGGTTGGGTGCAAATGTATACTGCCGCTCCATTGTGGGCCATTTGACCCGTCGTTCGCCAAGTCGACGCACCACAGTTCAGGGGGTGGCTCTCCCTCGTCTGCAAGCTAGATAAGAAGCGCCGCGTTCTGCGTCAGTTCTTCGGGCTCTCAACACTCCTCTAGCCTGGCGCCCCAGCAATGTTCCTCTGCCCAAGCCTCAGGCATTTTCTGGATGGTAAAAAACCCTTGCGGGTGGTTTGGTCGATCGCCTGCGGTGGACGAGGGAAGCCAAAAGCCACATGTATGTGAGGCGCGGATTTACCTCCTTGCGCCACAGTCAATCAGGTGGAGTGCGCATCTATTCTCTGCCACCTTCGAATAGGGTGCAGATGTGAAGGAGTGTGTACTGCCGCTTCGCATACGCTCGGCGCAGATTTACCTCCTCCTCTTGTTACGAGGCCAGATACCGTATCGCGAAATCCGGGTGAAGTAGCTAAAGAATGCAATCGCATTAAAAAAAAGCAGCGAAATTGCAAGTGTTGGCAGACCCCCACACAGATTACTCGATTCTTGCTTCCTCAGGAACCTTGCGCTTCGTCTCCTCATCCAAAGTTTCCTCTATGACAGGACATCGCCCCAACTCCACGACACCACCTTCGCGCGGCCCGAAATGCTGACATCTGGAAAGACACAAGCCCCACACAAACAGACGTGCACTGACCAACTTCACTAACATGCTCACATACTCTCCACATGTCATGATTTTTGTGGGGGCTTTGCCCGTTGATGCAAGTGGGTCATTGTAGTTTCAAGGGGAGTGAACGAGCCATTTTGCACGCATGTTCGGACTCTCGGGATTTGCAGAAACTGGGAGAGTGCAGCACCTGCTGTCCTCGTCTTTTTTTCTCCAGTTCATCTTTTTTCCTTGTGCAGCAGCAGACTGTCGCACAAGAGCGACACCTTTTTCGTGCATGGGTTCACCTGAGCTGCAGAAAGATTCGCTGCATAGTGTGGCCCGTGACGCTTTGCGCACACCGCTGTCTGCTATCACGAACACAAATACGGTGATGTCCCCAGAGGGCACCGCTCGCTAGCCTTGCGTGAGTACATCCTACATGGTACATGTTGTTCAAAGTATCTTTATGCATTGCTGCTCCAACCTGCATTCTCTTTTGTATTGCCGGTAGCAAATTGTGTCTGTTTTGTATTGCATACCTGCCAACTTCCCCGTATTGCCCAGAAGACTCTTAAATTTCGATCAGTTTGTACGATTGACAGAAAAATCTCCGGGAAAAGAGAAATTACCCTCCCCCTCCCTTCCGCACTTAAAGAACGAGTTTTTGCCCTCACAGCAGACGGCTTCAGTCCCATGAGCATGAGCAGTTTAATATATAAATGTAACGAAGTTCTCTTCATGCAAATTTGTTGTCAATATTTCTTTTTAAAACACCAGCTACCCCGCCCTGCTTAAAAATTAACCCAACTATGGTGCCTCCGAACTTAGAAGGTATGGTATTGTTTGAGCCTTTTCTAGCGTGTGTCATTTTTGTATTATAATATATCTGTTCTTCATATTTACAATCAGTGCAGGCCTGATCAAGCAGGAGTTGCTCAGTGAAATACTAGTTTGAGTTCCCTAGGACGACACCACTGACATCACCTACAGTGCCGAGGTTTAGGCTTAATGGCAGATATCTATATAAGTTGATGGTAAGTTGTCCTATCTATTTAGCAGTGTTGGAAGTAATTCACTTCAGCTTTCATCACTGTTTTCATACTTCTGCAGTTTGATGCAGCCTTCATGCTTCTGCAGTTTAGAGCAATTCGCAGACATACATCGATTCTATTCGAAACAGCGTGGCTCATCATTAGAGGTTTATGCTGAGTTTCGCTTGGCAGCTTTTTGGCCACTTCGGTCGCTACAAAGCATTATTTGCCATCCCAGCTACGCGTCACGTCTGATTGGTCGGACAGTCATAGAGTGTCAGCGGCAGTCATCATCAGAACCTGGTTCTTGTGCTGCCACATCGTTTTTGGTGGTGGCGCTGTTCGTCACCGCCAATGCTTGTGCTCCCCGTGTTCCCATTCAAAATGGTGAGTGGTATACTTATGGCAGCCTCGCTGCTGCAGGTGCTGCCATGTAGCTCTGGCTCGTGGTGGCGCCACCGCCATCACTTGTGCTCCCTGTGATTCCAGCCGAAGTGGTGACAGGGATTCTGGGAGGGCTCTTTGTCGCGAGTGCTGCCACGGACATTGGCTCTTGGAGGTGCCGTCGCTACTGACAAAGCTTGTGCTCCCCGTCGTCCCTGTTGAAATGGTGACTGGAATTTGGAGTGGGTTCGCTGCCGCAGCCAGTCGTTTCTCAAGCTCCGCTCATTCTGTTGTAGCCCTTCTTGGGAATTCGTTCCCTCCATGTTGAGGTTCTAGTAGCAGAAATCCACCGCTGTTGGGTTACATGTCACCAGAGCAGTCAATTCGCGGAGGGACATGGCCACGTGATCGCACTTCTGAAATGTTGGAGCTTTGTTGTGGACATGGAGGCCAGTAAGACAGTGATTTAATGTGCGTCTGGGCACGTCTGCCTGGCATATGAACTCGTGGGTGTGCCACATGGATTGTGGGCGGACTATGCTAGTCTGTCTTTTTCAGAATGGCGCTAACAATAGGTAATGTCTGAATCATTCTTGTCCTACATAGTTGATATTTTTTGGGCACGATGTGGTAGTACATAGCTACAATGTTACTGCTTAATTCGCAACAAGATTCAGAGTATAAGACTTTCTCAGGCCAGGCAAAAAAAAATCTGCTCACTTTAATCTTAAAAAGCTCCCAGAGTTGCTCATCATCAAGCAATCCTGAAGGCGATACACCACATGTAATTACACTATTTTAGTTCTTAACTTATGAGGAAGGTGTACAAGAAATTGTAGCCAGTGTTAGTTGCTTGGAAGAGCGGTGTGTTTTGCATTCAGTCTTGCACCTTGGCATTCCATTCACCGTTGTAGAGCATAATGATTGGGAGCTTCACTCAAGTGTGTTTTGTGGCACACACTTCAAAACATAATTGAAAGCATCGATTCATGATATCAATACCAAGGTTGGGGCTTCAGAAATGATCAGTCAAATCTTCCTATGTTTATTTCTGTAATTTTTTTGGCATTCTGGATCTCTTCTGTAAGCTTGTTGTTCACGTAAGCTTGTTCAACTTTCTCGATCATGGTATCTGGTAGTTCTGTAATTATCATATACTTCATGCATTTGTCATTAGTCTCTTCTGAAGTTGTCACGGGTTCGTAGCCGACACATTTGGTGCTGCTTTGATTTAGAGGGTAAATATTGTCCGCCATAGATCTAGCAAACTTCATATATCCCGCACTTTAAATTTTCTCGTAGACCTGATTAGGTGATAAGTTCCTTTTCAGTATGTGCATTTACTTAGATTGAAAAGCCAAAAGGCTTTTAATAATCGGCCACATGCAGATTAAGAACAGTGTTTCTGCCGCTTAGTTTGGGTAGAAAACGTGGGGTTCACATGCCAAAGCAAACGTAAGCAGTGTGTGTACAACTCCAGGACTTTTAAGCGGGATTAGTGAGGAGCTCTAAGTGTCTGCCAAGACCATGTTGCTCTCATATCTAGCAGAGGATAATTTTGTTTGATTTAACAAGATATTATGGTGGTTATGTCCGCCCCTCATGCACTGATGTAGACTGCTCATTTCACATAGATTTGTTTGACCATATTGATCGAACTCGGCTTCTTTTAATTGTAATTTTGTGCAGTATTCTGAATAATTGGGAACTTAGCAAAAGGTTGACATGTCACCGAGTAAACACGCCAGTGTTTACTTAAATATAATGCATGAGCAGAGGCCAAAACTGATAACAGCTACCTAATGAGTAAATCGATGATACTGCAAAAACTGAAGCAGATCTTTCTGGGGCTGTCGCCACTCCCCGATACAGTTATTGCGTGACCTCCTTGTATCTTTCTTTGTTGCCCTCAGTTTCAATTTGAATGGTAATTTTTGTTACTCGGTTTATTCATTTGACTAGGACTGGATTGCTGTTTTCCTCAATAGGTTGGCGTGACATGTTTACCTCGAGGTCCAATTAATGTGCAATTTATTCTGATAAGTAAAACAAGAAAAACAAAATATCCAAAGCAGTGTCTTTTCGTTTTATCACTGAAACATTTGTTGGTCACCGCGTTGAAACTGAGAGTGTAACGCTAGAAAACAACTGTGCTGTGACCCTCCAGACTGCACCGTCAGATGATGCATACATAAGGCAACATAAGTGCAGGATCAGCTTTTCTTTGGGGCGATTTTTGTAAGATGACATGAAAACGTTGTGGTCATCACCCTAAAGGTGGTTTGGCCTATGTGTCGGAGCGGATGACATCGTTTTTCCTCAACAGCCGAAGGGTTTGAAGCAGGTGCTTAATGCTTGTGAGCCTCCAACATTGAAATTTTAACTTGTCACTTACTCTAGAACTTGACAATGCAGTATGGCTGATTTATAAAGTTTGCGGAACCGGCGTCAGATACGTTCTACTTGGGAGAGGAGAGGTTTATAGGGCTCGAAAAATAATGACAGAACGTCATCAGACACAATTTTCTTTAATAGAAGGATGGTGCCCAAAGAACTGTAGCTAGTTTAAAGTGTCACTCACTGAGGCAGTTTCTGTATTGTGTTTAAACCTGCATTTTGTTGTTCTGTTTTTTGTTCACGGATCCAATGTAACATTTCTGTGGCTTTTTGCTTGTTTCCCAATTCCTGAAGGGGGCTACAGGTTTATCATGTGACGCAGTGTTTTGGTGAGTGTATCTTTTATTTACTGCCTGGCCAATCAAATCGAGTGGCTGGACAGAAAGCTTTTTGCAGTTTCAGGATGTTTGAGGGTGTGTTCTTCCGACATTCTGAAATGGCACCAATCTTTTTGTGCTGCATTACTATACTCTGTTTAATGACTAGCTGATAACGTGGTACAAGCTACATCCTCATTGGACCAGTCATATGTTTATCTTTCGCCATATGTTCACACTCCCGCACATAAACATGTGCAGAAGGGGGGGGGGGGGTCAGGCAATGAAAGGGGGGTGGTTGATTGGTCCAGGGGGTGCATAGTTCCCACTGCAGTCAGCTTAGAAGAGTATGTGAATTACCCAAACTTTAAATAGGTAAAATTACTCCAAGCTTGAGGAACTCCTGAGAAGTTTTTTTAGAACATTTTTGTTTACCGTATTTACTCGCATAATGAACACACTTGCAAAAGGAACATACCCCCCACAACGAGCATCAATATTCAGACTTTTTCTCCCCCTCGCGTAATAAACGCACCTCCGATTTTCGACTTTGTGAGTCTCGAACTGCGCCCAACTCAGCTAGCCACCAAGCCAATTTTCTATCGCCGTCAAGCAGCCAGGCCACGTCAAGTCAAGCCAAGCATAGCAGTACACGCTCTCATGGCTGCGAGTTTGTAGTTGCGAAAGTGATCAATAGTAAAACCGAGCGGTGGACACACCCAACAAAGCTGGGGTCCGCTTCGCAGTGGGTGAAACACGTCCAAGCCCAGTCTTGGACATGTTTTGCCCACCGGATGCATTGATGTCAACAAACGTGGTCGTCTGTGGTCCACTTTTGGACAGTGAAATCGTGAAAGTGGTTAGGCCTAAGATCGGTCGCGTCGCTCTTCATGCTGAGTGAGCTTCCCTATTAAAAAATCATTCATGTATAAGAAATTTCTATGTCCAATAACCGCATATGATCCAATAAGATCATATAAGAACCTTATAAGAATGTGTAAAAACAATATAAAATTATATAAGAAGATATAAAAAAACTTCAGTTTTTTTATAACTTCTTATATAATCTTATATTGTTCTTATAAGCTTTTTGTATGTTCTTATTTGGTCATGTGCATTGATTAGACAAATAAATTTCTAATACATATAAGGTTTTTTTACTAGGTGGGTGCTTTTTCTTTGGCAAAAGGCACACCAAAAGCACCCTAAGAGGTTTTTAATTTATAGAACATGGTAGTTGTAGTGTGCCCACCACCAGCCGTGGGTGCGTCTCCGTTGGAGACATGCCACAGTACCCTACCGTGTCATATTGGCACCTAAAAACATTTTCGCGAAGTGTGTAAATTCAGAAATTTACCCAACATAACGAACACACCCCTCCTCCCCCCCCCCCCCCCACAAATATGTCAATTTTGGGATAAAAAAGCGCGGTCATTATGCAAGTAAATAAGGTAAAAAAAGTGAATGATGACTCAAACAAATGCGAGACTCACACTTATAATTTGTAAAAGTCACCAACGAAATCCAACAACAAGGTCCCGACGCTTCAAAAACAGCTTCGATTTTTCTTCAAGGGCGACTGTGTCTAGATATGCGACAACAGCTTAGTTTTCTTCTACAATGATGCTCTTTTTTCACTTTGTTCGGTGGCTTAGTCCGTTCATGTAGGACGATGGCATTGTGCCAGTGGACCTATTGATGTTTCCTGGTGTTGTTTGGATACACCATGACTATAAAAAGCCTCTGGCAGAAGTTTGTCTCAACATTTGTGATGTGGGTGTTTGCGAAGTCTATTCGATGGTCATTTTTCTCAGTGCTCTACAACAGTGCTGCGCTCATGGTCGAATTTGCAGACATTGTTTTTTGTTGTTGAATTCTTTCTGGGAAGTTTTTTTTTGTTTCGCCAATGTAGGTGGCAGGGCACACTGTGCATAGAATTGAGTATACAATGCCCAGCACTCTTTGTTTAGAGGGACGATCTTTCAGTCGTGGCATCATACGTCTATGTGTTGATATTGGTTTGTGGGACACCTGGACACTTTTTTTTTTTGCCAGCGTACGTGACAGCGCTTCGCTAGTCCCCTTTATGTAGGGAACGGAAATGCAAGTGTGTGGACAAAGTTTTTCAAATTTCTAAGCTTTTCCTCGACCAGGCAGGCCTCTGCCACAATGTTTACGTTCGAAACTCACACTGCATGTGGTAATGGCTCCTGGTCTGCAAGAATGTTTGTTTTTAGTTTCGGATTTGTTGAACATAATGTGGCAAATGACAAAGGCTACACCACCTCATTATGACCACAGTAAAAAGAGCTATACACTCCATAAATAGTCCTGGCATGTTCTTGCTTTGAAAAACATTTTAACACACAAAATCAATCTATTTCTTAACCCCTTGACTGAGTATCCATAACCAAAAAATATTCGGACTCATTTTGTCCCCATTTTGTATATATATATTGGTACCAAACTTTTCTTGCACTGCCATCAATGCTTTAATTTATAAAGAAAAATTGTTTCCGATGTTAAGGGGATAGATGGTGCTCCCTCCCGTGCAATAAAAAGAGTGAGCATGTAAAGACGCGCTCCCCAAGGCCAACTGAAGAGTGGTGCATCTATTGGGGCGCCCCCTGAGCTGCTGTTAAAATTGCCATGCTTCTAAATATTTTATCAAGAGTAATACATAGATCCTTGTCTAATGTGAAGTAAACATATACATTGAATTCAAGTAATGACATAATGACAACATGTCTGTGCCCACAAACTGCATGCACGTTAACGAATGTCACCATCTGACATTCGTTAACGTGCATGATCGTTTTGGCAGCCCTGGACAAAAGGGAGAAGAGTGTCAATACTTAAGTGTAGCTTTCTAGGGGCTATTATCATTTTAAATATGCAATTCTCATTTGCTCTTTCAGCTCGCACCTTCATGGAGTACGGCGATGAGGAGAAGCAAGTCAAGGCCAGCCTCTTATGATTTCTGTCCCGGGGACACTATGCTCCTTCAGGCAAGCTGCTTCGTTCTCTTAAAGGGGCTTTGCAATGGTTTCAACCTTGAAAGAATGGCCAGTTTGCATTTTTTATATTGTTTATTCAAGCCCAAGTGACCAAAAACGCGTCACCTTTACCCGAAAAACTGCTATTCTGCTGCGTAATCGCAAGGCAAAAAACGAATTATTTGCTGATCTGCAGCCGCCCGTGGTGGCTACGCGAACTAAAATGACAGCGTCTCTGGAGGTACGCGGAAGTCAACGAACCCTGTCCCCCTCCGCTGCTACACTCGACGTCAGCCCCGTGGCGATCCGTCCTTTGTGTCCATTGCGCGCCGCAACCTTCGACGTGGCTAATCCTTTGAAAGTCGACAATCGCGGAAGAAGCGGCTGGGGTCTCTGAAGAGAGGACCCAAGGGGAAACCACGTGAACCCCCAGAGTACGTCACTCGAAAGTCGGCGTGGAGAGTTGAGGCACTTCGACCTTCGATTTGTTTCATTTTTTTCTAAATAAGAACTACCGCTCGCAAGAAAAAGCAGTTTTTGGTTTTTCGTTTCATAGGTGACGCAGATTAATTTCCGCAGTTAATTGGCCAAAGTCTGAAAATCGTTGCACTGCCCCTTTAAGAAACAGAAGTAGACGCTTTTTTTGAAGACAAGAATGACAATAATAATTCCTGGAAATGGGGAAGACGGGGGACAAAGGAGATTTGTGTTTGTCCTTTGTACCCCTTTTCCAGGGATTATTATTTTGTTCATACTTATTGCGTCATTGTGGAGCAGGCACGTAGCCAGGGGGATTTTGTTTCAAGTGGGGGGGGGGGGGCACCCCCCCCTCTTGAAACAAAATCCCCATGACAAAGTGCTGTATGAGGGGGAGGGGGGAGAGGAAGAACCAGCAAAAAGAAAAAGAAGAGGGCCCGGGCCCCGCCCCCCCCCCCCCCTCTGATTACGTGCCTGTTGTGGAGTTCACATTTTGACACCCTATGGTTGTCAAATTCCAAAACACAACATGTTTTGTGGAAGTTAAAGCTATTGCACATTCAATATATTGTGAAATACAATAAAACCGTGCTGGTGCGTTTTTAGGCAGTCACAATAAATAATTATGAAAGGAGAGAAAATGTAACAACTAAAAATGCCCTTGGGATAGCTATAGATGTTTCAGGAAGCTATATTTTCTGTGTATTTCACCTTAGTTTTCATGGCTGTAAAAAAATTGCCTTATTTTATAGGTTGACAATTTTCTCAACAGTTTTTAAAACTGTGGCTGAACTGTTTTCAAACAAGCTTACATTTGCCCACAGCAGCTATGGGCGCTGTGTGCGCAGAAACCAGATTAGAGTGAGCAGACATGTCTGTGCATGCGTTGTGCCGACAGCCGCGCCACCGCAGTGGTGCGACGTCAGAGCCACATGTTTGTCTGTAGTTGCAGTTAGGAAATATTGAAATATAAGTATGCAAGAGTTCTGAGCCCATTGAGCTAAGCCATAGCTCCTTCGCACAAATCACTGCACCCTGCATGCCAGATCAAAGCAGTGGAGCTTGATGCAATCAGCACTGCTTAAACATAGAGGCATGGAGGAGTAAAAAAAAAAAGTGTCGTGAGAGCCCCATTACGCTCTTACGGTGTCTTACAAAATCAAGCTAGAAATGCAATGCAGAAAGGCAAGGAGGTGAAATAAAGAGAGTAAAGCAAAAGGAACAGAGTAGCCGTGTGTCTCTAGTAGGTAGTCACCTGCCACCTTGAATGGCAGTTTTTGGGCATAAGAACCGGGAAGGCAGTGCAGGAAGCCTGTAGCTCAAACACATAAATACTAGGGATGTGCGAATAGTGAATTTTCCCTTCGAAGCGAATACGAAGCGAATAAGTAATTTCAAAGAATAGTTTCGAATCGAAGCGAATAATTTCGAAGCGAAGCGAATATTTTGCAATTCTTAATTTAAAAGTGAAAAAATTGACAAAAATAGAACTTGAATAATTTGCACATCGATATGGCTTAGCTAGCCATGTCGTCTTCAACGTGTTTTCTAGGCTACTGGAAAAACAGTCTGGAACAGATTCAAGGGAGCAAACTTTCCCCAAGTTTATTGACGCCTGTGCATCACGTCGTGAGCATTACTCTATATTGCTGTGAATAAACGCACACTCTTTAAACACTTCAGGATGAAGCTTCAGGTGATTCACCAGAGTCGTAGTCGTAGCCGTCGGTGTTTTGACACACGTCTTGCACGTGTAACTTTTCGCGCCTTTAGGTCCTCAATCAAAAAAACTCCCAGTTCGCGCTGCGGCACATCGCTCGTTGCGTTTGGTAGTCCATGACTTGTCCGTAAACGCACGCATAAGCTGCATTCACAGCTCGCTTAAAGCGAAAGTGATAGAAGTAGCGAAGGCGAGAAGAACCAACAAAAGCAGAACCGAGCAGAAAGCAGAACAAGGAAATTATCAACGATTGTAGGGCTGGTAGGGCGGCTAAAATGGTGGGAATCATACATGCATACGTGGAGTACACACCCCAGTTGGAGTGTTGGAGTCACAGGTTGTAGCCCGCGCCACCTAGAAATCTGCACCGATATCAATGCCAAGGTTTGAAATTTGTCACTGTTTAAGAGCATGGTGATTTCGACTATTGAATGACACTTCAAAGCCATCTCAGACTAATTCCAAGAAAACAATTACCGTATCTACACGATTGCAAGTCGACCCCCCCCCCCCCCCAACCCCACATTGCACATCACCAAAAAAAAAAAAAAATCTTTAGATACGCATTTTACTGCGGACACGGGAGAACGGCAAAGTATCTGTTTCGAAAGCCGAGCCTCCAACACGCGATCGATGCCTTCTGGGGTGCTTTGGCTTCGCATGCACGCGCGTGGTGCATGAGATGGCCAGGCGTTATCGAAACTAGGAAGTTCATACTGGAGGCGGGACAACTGAAGCTGCTCACTGTAGTTCTCACTCCGTCCGCGACTAGACTACGACTCGTTCGCACTGGTAATGTCAGTCCCATCTTCGTCATCACTGCTACGTTCTCGAAGCACGTCGTCGGCGTCGTCCAACGAAATCTCGCACTTCGCAAATGACAGGATCAACCACATTTTCCGCGCTTGCTCGGCGATCGCGTTGCACGTCACGGGTAGGGAACGATTGCACACTTTTGCGGTGTACGTTGCAAGCCTGACTTCCAACTCCGGAACCAGACTTTGGACTACGGAAGCCTCTTTGTTTGCCGTCACAGTTTAAGATCCCGCGCCACTGCAGACTCCACTTGGGCATCACCCGCTCCGACGGGTCGAACTTGCGTCCAACAGCGCAGTTGTTGGTTGCTTCCGAGTGAAAAATGGCCATAAACGAGCACCGAAAACATAAGCTGCCCGGATCACGCGTGTCAATATAAACAAAAAAAATAAAAAAATAAAACGTAGTTAGCGCTTCAGCATGATCTCGTCACTCGATCAAACGATGTGCTACCGTCAATCGCGCGAAAAACTGCGAAGAGAAGCCGCGGGGTGAGTGAGCCATGAGGCTGTTCTTGCGGCCTCCGGGGTGGCTCTTACAGGAAGTGCCGCCACCCCCGAAAGTCGGGCGCGCCGTGCGCTGTTCACCGCCGTATATCGTATATTCGGGTTAATTTGCGAATCGCTATCAATAATACTCGTTCGCGCAAATAAAAAAAAAATAATTCGTAAAATGAGCACATAAAATAGTGCAATGCTAGAGGTACAGCCGGCTGAACTCGTAACAAGCCGGGGTGCTCATGATGTCGTGATTGTTTCGTTTTTGCCGGTGGTGGAATGCTTTGGTTCGATTATAAGTCGACCCCTCCACTTCAGATTTTCAAAAATTGAAAAAAAAAGGGTCAACCTACATTTGTGTAAATACGGTACGGTATTCGAGAAGCACGTTCAAATCGGAGGAACTATCGGTATCACCATCATGGTTTTCTACGCGGGGCGGCAACAGCACGCGTGAAATTAGTTCAAGTGTACTCGGAGGCAAGAAAAGGACAAAAATAAGCTAGGAGCTAGCTTTGGCAACCGTAGCACACGGTCACACGGTTTTTGACGAGAATGTCATCTTTTGTGAGTTGTCTTAGCTTCCCTCTTTTCGAATAAGGTCGTGGTTTACACCGTGTTCAAACTTCGAAATACTTCGAAAATATTCGAAGTTTCCGAATAGTACCATTCGATTCGAAGTCTGAATCGAATATGGCATTATTCGCTTCGATATTTGAAACTTTCGAATATTCGCACAACCTAGTAAATACTTATGGACGTTCGACAGGACCGGTGTTAGGGAACATAACAGCCGAGGAAGCATATGAGCAAGGTTCTTCTGTGCATGTTATCGAGTGTGCTACAAGAATATGTGTGCTGGTTATATGCTGATTTAAATTAGAATATTTTTCTTCTTTCAGCTCGCATCTTACAGACATGTAAGGAAGCAAGGGAAGGCCATTTTTTCATTGATCGTTTACGTTTGGGCGATTAACTAGTCTTTTGAAAAAAAACTTGTAATTTTAATGACATTGTGATAAATAAATTTTGGTTCTTTAAATTGTTCTTCAATCTTTGTTTTCTTCCCATATTGCAAGGAAACACTATGTGTATCAGGCCCTGAAATCCCACCAGCATGTAAAGGGAACTGCCGAAGCCAATGGTAAGGTCATGAATGCTATTCTTGTCACAGTTTTCCGGCTGGCCAGCTGAAAGTCGACGAAACATTAACTGTGGCGAAATGGCTACGAAGGTTGATCAAATGACGTCTAAACGACGATTACCATCCACGGCTGCCAGCCATGGTTGGCAATCGTCGTTTAGACGTCACCCGATCGACCTTCGTAGCTTTTTCGCCACCGTCAACTTTTCGCCATTCTATAGGTCATCGCCACTGTGTTGCTATCCTGGTGCCGTACTAATGTTGATCAGCAATCGGAAGCAATCAAAAGGCTATGAAATTTATAGTCCTTTTATTTCCTCCAATAGCCGATGGATTGTAGAAAGGCACCAGGATATCGATACAGTGGCGATGTTCTATAAATTGGCGGAAAGTTGAAGGTGGCGAAAAAGCTACGAAGGTCAACCGGATCACGTCTAAACGACGATTAGCATCCGTAGTCAGTTGATCAACACCAATTGCAATTTGGCAATAATGCATACTTCAAATGGCGATAACCATTTTTATAGGGGTATAGCGTGTGAAACGCAGACATTAAAAATAGTTCGAAAAGGCTGCACCCTACGGTTTGTCTGCTCTTGACTCAGAACCTTTGTTTCCTGAACGGCAATGATATCCAGCTCGTTCTCGGCAAGCAGTCGGCTTAGTTGGTACTGCCGGCGCCTCGCTGCGAGCCCGCGGACGTTAATCGTGGCGACACGAAAAGGGGCGTCCAATTTCACCGCCATTCAGGAAAGGGGGAAAAAGACAGACCGTATGGTGCTTACCTAGGATCAACCTGCCACGTCGACGCTGTGCTGGCGTCTGTACTTTCAAGTCGCCGACTCCGAGCCCTCGCCGAACTACGGCACACCCATTCACGGCGGAGGCTTGGCTGCCCTCCTGACCCCCTCTGGAATGTTCGGCTTAACATTCGCACGTCGCCTCCACAGGGGCACCGTCTTGGCGGGCGGCCCCTCCTTGGTCGCCGCCTCTGGCTCGGCACCGTCGTCGTCGCGGGCCCGCTTTGCGGCAGTCTCCGGTGTTACTGCCGTCTCCATGGGCGCGTCTGGTTGTTCAGGGAGGGCGTCGTCGCACGTGCCGGCTGCCTCGACTCCAGGCCTCGGCGCCTCAACGAACGGACCGTCCGGAGACTCGGCCTGGCTCGCCGTCTCAGCACCAAGTGCCACGTTGACCGCGGACGTGGCCGTGTCACCCTCGGGTGCCGCCGTTGCTCTCTGCGATTGCGCCGCCCCGGTTTCCGAACCCGCGACTGTCTCCTCGGCGTTGGCCTCGTCCACGAGAAGCTCGGATTTCTCCTCGCCTCCCACAGGGCCCACGCCTGCCGCGTAGGTTCTTACGCACTGCGTACCGTCGTGGCCGAACCGTCGACAGACGTTGCACTTGGGAACGCGGCACTCCTTGCGGATGTGCCCCGTCAGCTGACACCGCAGGCAGAGCGGCGCCCTGCCAGGCACGACAACGAGGGCGAGCTCACCAGCGACGCGCAGCTGGTGCGGGATGTCGTCGGGAGTCACGCCCCCGTTCAGGCGCAGCACCGCCGTCCGCGTCATGGTGCTGACGCTGTGGCAGCCGTCAATGTGCCATCGCTCCCTGGAGACATCCAGGACCTTGCTATAAGGCGCCAAGGCTGCCCTCACGTCGTCGTCGCCGACGTTAAAAAGCAGCAAATGGAGCTTGAGGCGCACGTCCCGGTTGCCCGAGTCGACAACGATGCACCTCCGCCCCTTGACGGTGAGCTCCAGTGTAGCCAGCAGTTTCTTCGCACCCTTGAGGGACTTGAACGTGACGGCCCAGACATGATTCATCTGGTACGCCCCGAGCGCGACGACCTCGGGGAGCAAACTCAGGCTTGCCAAAGCGTCTCGAAATTCTTCCGCACGATACGGGCGGCCCTTAATATCAGCGTGTAAAAAGACTGTGTTCACCACAAGTGATCCTGTTGGCAACGAAGGAAGGATGACAGCGTATTCCTTATCGTCGGTGATCCTGATACCGCGGCCTGACTGGGCCGCCGAAACCGCTCCGTCGGAGCTAGACATTCCGCGTCCCATCGCTTCGGCTGCGGGAAGTGGAAGTCCACGCCACTCTGAGAGCGTTGTTACTATCGGTTAAATGGCCGTCCGGTGGCTTCACTCATACTCTAGCGACCAAGCGGAGAAACATCTCGCGCTGAAAGCGCCACTAAAGTAGCACGACAGCTTTTATTTTGAAGTTTGATTGCTATATCTTCAAAATAAACATTTTTTCCCCTTGAAATAACATTTTTACAGTTATTTTATACTCAATGCCGCATGTTTCTGCCACTGCAGAGCTACTCTGTTGTACTTATGAAGCCAAGACGATCCAATACCTTGGCACCCTTACTAAAAAATCCTGTACGAACGAATACCGGTCTATACCGGTTCATACCGGAGTCCTGTATTCTCGTATCGCAAACCGGTAGCTCTGTACCGGCGACCTGTAACCACGTACTGGTGAAGCCGATACGCCGTACCGGTTGCCCATTCCATGTACAGGCGGCCGGTAAACACGCCTGGCGAAGCCGGTACGCCACACATGTAAATGGTAACCATGCCCTGCGAAGCCGATACGTCGTACCGGTTTCCCATATCATGTACAGGCGGCGAGTGAGCACGTACCGGCGAAGCTGGTACGCAACACTGGTGGGCCGTAATAAGTTACTGTTGGCCAGTAACCAATGCGCGGCCGACAACAACCACGTATCGCAGCGACTAGGGATGCCGCGAACTACCCTAGGTTCGATTTCGAAAGGTCTCAATATTTGCGAAGCGAACTGAGGTTTGATTTCGAAAAAATTCGATATTTTCGTACCGACCGAGGTTCGAATTCGAAAAATTCGCAACTTTTGATAACAGTAGAATTTCGAAATCGAAAAGTTCGAAGCTTTCACGGTTTCTAAAATTTCGGGTTAGAATATTTCGAATATTTTTTGTACTTGAGGTTCGATATATTTGAAGATTTCAAACTTTCCTAACTTGAAATTCGATATATTCGAAAAATCTTAATTTCTTAAGATCTGCAGTTCGAAAAGTTTGAAGATTTCAAAATTCTTTGGAAATAAAATTCGAAAACTTCGAACACTTCGAATTTTTATAGACATGAAGTTCGAAAAATTCGAAGATCTCGAATTTAGTTCTGCATAAAGTTCGAAAAGGTCGAAAGTTTCGATTCTCCTTTAACGCTGAATTCGAAAAAAAAAAAACAGAAAAAATCTTCGAATATTTTGAATTTTTTTCAAGTCCAAGTTTTCAAAGTTCGAAGTCCAGTTTTCAAGTTCCTCCGCAAATTCAATTTCAAATGACGTTTTCACGACTCGCTGGTTTTCACGAAATCAAGTTTAGAAAAGTTAGGGTGTGATATCTAGACTCTGCGAAGTTGGTAAGGCAATTAAATGAGACAAGTGTCCCGGATGTGCTGGAATATTTGCCAGTGCAGAGTGACGTGTGGCCATAGATCAGTAATTGTGACCGCCAGCCCGGAGGGGGGGGGGGGGGGGTTCTTTAACGTGCATCACACAGGAATGATCACACGAACACACTGTTTTACGATACTCATCCAGTTCGAAATGGCCAGGGGCGGGCAGGAGGTTGAGGCTCAGAAAAACCTTTAAACGACCTGGGAAACTACCTCCCCACCCCTTGCACGCTGGTAGTAATCCGATCGAACACCGACCGAGTGACGCTGCAATATACACCTTTTCCGTTTAGCCTCGCACCCAGCCACGTCGTCCCCATATCCGGTATGCGTTCCGAAAAAAAAAAGCAAGAGACTACTATTTCGAACAAGTAAAAAAGTATAGAAGGGTCATAACAAGAACAACTGACGGTTGCAATGAAAATATTAACACATTCTACTGTCGAGGGGAGAAGAAAGCGACGTTTTCACGCATACCGGAACTGCCAGAATTGAAGATGGAGGCGCCCACGTACAAAAAGGTGTATAGTAAGTTAAGTTTGTAATTGTCCTGGAGGTTTATTTTCTGGGATGGAGGATTCGCCTCGAGGTCGAGGAGCGTTCTACCATACAAGTGGCGTCGGAAGAGGAAAAACGGGGGAGGGAAGAGGGGGGGGGGGGGGCCTCAGCCCCCCTTCCCCCCTTCCAGATATTTCGGACTGTTAAAGAAAACAATACGGGGAAAGAGGGCGTGGTCGAGCTTATTTTAATCTGAAATTATGAATGCCTATGTATAGGTACTGTCGCTCTTCACTGTATAAAAGATCACGTAGGTGGTCATTGTTTGAAACTCGTTGTCAGAAGGCACTACTCGTCACGTGCTTAGTGGTTCGGAAGTTGAAAGCTATGTCTTTACGACCTAAATAACTGTGCCAATGGTAAAAAAATAATAATAATAAATGCGGGGATAAAAAGCTGGAGAAAGAAAAAACTATCAAGAACTCGGCGCATGTGTTGTATTCTTGCATCTTCAGAGGTTCAGAACTTCGAAACAACTTTCTCCTACCAAAATGTGTACCGGCTAAAAGAAAGACGTCCCAGGAACGTGAATCGAAAAAAAAATAATGTTTTCTTTTAATGACATGCTGAACTTGAACGATATTAGAAATCTTCTCCCATGAGTTAATTTATTCCTTAACGTGAAAAAAACAATAAATACATAATTTTGTATTCTGCAGATGGCAATGATATGTACTGTCTGTGGTGTTAATTTAAATGCGATACCTCAAACAACTTAGACGAAAATAAATCCTAAGTTTTGGGCATAATTGCATGTAGATACATGTTTGGACATTTCTTCGAAACTCACCTTGAATAACAATAGTCCTATCTTAAGACGACACTTATCTAGCCTATACATAGATCATTCTTAAAATGTTTAACATTTCTATCATAAATAGCTTCGGCTACATCGCGCTTCAAATCTGGCACAAACGATAATCGTCAAAAACCCGTCGTCCTTCCTCGCTCCTTCGGGAATTTATTTCTTTAAAACTAAGCATGCCAGAAAATTGAAATTAACGGCATTGTCTTTTGTAAAGAACGAAACACCGCATGTAAAAGTTCGAGAAAAAAAATTACGAATGTACCTCACTACTTGAATTCAAATGAAACCGTCCGCCGGTCTTTCGAAGTTCGACGAACGTCGAACTTTTACCCTAAATGGTCGAAGCTCGCCGAAATTCTGACTTTTCAGAATTCGAAAGTTCGAAACTTTTTGAATTCTATTAATAAATAAGTTCGAAAGTTCGAAAATTATTGATTTCCTTAGCATAGGAAATACGAAAGTTCGAACAGCCTCGACTTTTTTAGTGCAAGAAATTCGAAAGGTCGAAAATCATCGAATTTTTTGGTCAGTCAAGTTCGGAAGTTCGACAAGCACCGAATTTTGCAATGTAATAAGTTCGAAAGTTCGAAAAGGATTGAATTTTTTAGCGTAATAAGTTCGACGGTTCGAAAAGCGTCGAACTTCTTAGCTTAACGAGTTCGAAAATTCTACTTCCGTCGAATTTTAAAATATAAAAAATTCGGAAATGGGAAATCTTTTGAACCTTCCGAATCGCTTGATTCGATCATCGAAACTTCGATTCGAAAAAATTCGCGGCATTCCTAACAGCGACCGGTAACGAATTACCGGCGCCGGCAATTAAACCGGCGGTCGGTAACCTCGTACAAGCTCTACCTGTATACACCAAGTAATTAACGCAACGAGAAATTATCAGACATCGACGGGAACGCGCGCACCGCGAAACTGTGATAATTTTTTCATAAAGAATTTTATTCAGAAAATCACAAATTAGGCCATTTCAAATTTAAGAGTTTCGGCTATCAAACTCAACCATTTTGTGACATGCATATATAGAGTCATAAAATGCGAAAATCAAACCCATGGGAAGCGAAGCCGAGATAAACGGGAGTTTGCTTATCAGCATAGCTTTGAGCCCTGTAACGTGGTAGTTTCGGTTACGGTTTTCACATCGGATTGGATTGGATTTTGTACCTGCAAGCCAGACTGCAGGATAACAACCAACGCCGTACTAACAATATTTTTTTAACATGAAATAAATTTAAAATTATATATTTTTCTCATTTTAAATGTTTTAAAAATATTTTGAGTAATAATGGTACTAATATAAACAAAGGCAGAATGTTATTTTAATCCAATTCAACCCTTACGAACCACGCAGTGCACGCCGCGCAAGCCAGGTGGCCAGTGCTCTGTACCACCGTAAAGACCACCGCCCTCCGTCATAGCCGTAAAGACCACCGTGCTCTGGACCAAAGCCGCCTGGACGTTAGGGCTATCCCGACGGGTGTCTATTGGTGTCAATATGAAACTACGCGTACGTGATTTATGTTTATGGCGCGAAGGTAGTAGCCAGCGTGAACTGTATCAAGAAGTTCAAACCGGCGAGCGTTGAAGACTTCAACTGCAACGTGCCGAAAAGCGTCTAACTGGAAGGCTACTGGAGCGTGCGTCGGGAAGTGGTAAGTTGTTTTCTATGCATCACGGGGCTCGAAACCGTTAATGTTCGCGAGCCCCTAATTTTTAGCGAATTCCACGCGTCGTAAAATTAGCGAAACTTAAGGACACGTGGAAAGCGGAAATTTGGTGGGCCCCCGTTCCGGCGTCTCCCGTTCCGGCGTCTAGAATTTGCGGAGTTTGGTGGCACGAATACATGCCTTGCACCTACGTCACATCGGCGGCCCTTCGCAGGGAAAGCAATGGTAAACTGCGCCGCGCTCGGCTGTAGCAATTCCTGCGTACTTCGACGATCGTCCGATCGTTTCTGCGACATGCTCCGCGCGACAAAGTAGCCGTCAAGTTAGAGAAAGTATGAGCGGCAGGAAAGGGATGCGGCCGCTGATTACCGAGTTTGCGGAACGCATTTCAAAGCGGCGAGCGACAGCGGCACTTTTCTACCGCTGTTTACGTTTTTGCACGCCTTTGCATCGGCTTTTGCTCGTTTGTTATGTAGATGGCCTTTGCCTTTCGTTACATAACGCCGTCTCCACGCTTCGAGCGCACCTTCGGGGCTCCCGGCCGAGTACGGGCCAGTGTCGAGCCGCGAGCCCGGCCAGACGGCGATCGGTCGGCGGCGGCCCCCGTGTGGAAGCTCGCCGAGACGCCACCGCCGGGGCATCGGTTCGTGCCGCCCGCGAGACGGTGAGGATGAAAGTATGCAGGCGAGCCGGTTAGGAAACATAATACTCTAAACCCCAAGGCAATGAGAGCAGTCTTGTCCGTTATTTGATTTACCCTTGTCTCGAAGTTTAGATATGACGGTAACCTTGCGTTGTTTACCAGTATTTCGAAAAATCGTACCAATTTTTCTACAAGCGACTCCTAGAGCCGCTCGTCAAATTTTAAAACGCGCAAATAAGATTTTTTTTTTTTTTTTGACGCGAGAGTTTTTTTGCGTCAAAACTGTCGGCGGCATATCGAAAGTTTCTGCTCGTAGCGCAATAGGACCAACGCCGAAAAATTCCGCACGTACTGGCTAAACGTCATCACCGTAAGCTCGGCACGTTTTTGGAAGTTCACATGTAACACAATTAGGTACCTTTGTTGAAAATATGGCGCACGTCAGCGCATGTACGGGCAGTTAGCGGTGTCCTACGCCTTGGTAAGCGCATCCGCGCTTACCAAGGCACGGGTGATGAAGGACGGTGCGGGGCCCCGTCCTTCATTAGCTTGACATTAGTTGCAAGGCATGTATATGTCCTTGCACTCGATTTTCAAATAACTGGGCGGCGAAAGCAAAGGGTTTTACATTGTTGAACTACAGGGCGGTCCAGATGGCAGCCATGGCACTTAAAATAAATCGCAACAAATCGGCTTTGTAAGCTACGACAAATTTACCACATAAGTTTGACTAGTTGGTGCATTTAATTTGTAAAAATGTCGAAGAAAAGACTTGTTGAAACAAGGGTTATAGCGCAGGCTAGCCGGTGAACGGTCATATTTATAAACCCCGATACAAGGGGGGGGGGGGAAGGGAAGGGAAGGGAAGGGAAGGGAAGGGAAGGGAAGGGAAGGGAATGGAAGGGAAGAGGAAAGGGGGACACACGCGACAACTTTGAGGCGTGACTCAATTTGCATGTTTTGTTTTACAGAGACACGAGATGAGCTGGTCGCGGCCTTGAAAAAGAAGCACATGGCCATCCCTATGATATTAAACTCAAGGTTTGAGGTATATGTGCGCCTTTAGGTTGTTTTTCTTACCTCATTATTCGACTCTCTTCAGTACCAGGGGCATTATGTTCGTATTTTGTGTCCCTTTTTCAAATCGGCAGCATACTTGACATTCGTTACCAGTAGGCAGTAATTGTGGATAAAATTGCACGGTTAGGCTAAGGAATATCTAGCATTTTGTTTGCTTCATGAGTAATTGTGTCCATTCATTATGGCTGGTCAGGACTGTTTGTATCGACATTTTTTAGATTGCTTGCTATTCTGGCACACAGATCCGGTGGGTAGATAAGCTCTATGAAAGTGGACCGCAAGCCGCACTTTAACTCCTAAGAGCCGCAGCTTGGCCACTCCTGTTCTCGACTGTGCTGTAGCCAAAGTTGTCCCTCTTCAATTTCAAGAGACGCCCTCCTGCTTTGCGTCTCAATCGCATTATATCTGAATTTGACCCTCTTCCGTTTTCCGAGACATCCTCACCTGCTCCAAGTCTCAATCTTGCTGTACACGAAGTTACATCTCTCTTCCACTATAGCAAGACGTCCTCATTTGTTTGGCGTCTTACTTGCGTTACAGCCGAAGTTTCCTCTCTTGAATCTTTTCATCCGCTTCAATGGTCCTCTTGCTACTTGCCTCTCTAGCTTTCAACAAACATGTTTCATGTCGTTCCGAAGTGTCCTAGGCACTTTGCTGTCGCTGTGCCTGAGCATGCTTGCGAATACGTTCCTCTGGCGAGACCTGCTTTCGCTTACCGACAAAGATTGATGATGCTGAAGTCTGGTCCACACAGCTCTCCTCAGGTGTGGCTATGTGCGACTGCGACCAGATGTGACACACATTGATATGGCAACAACGGCGTTGAGGCACTGGCACGCGCATCAACGCAGCTCTTGCCTGCACTCAGTGACTCTTTCGCAAATGCTTACCTATGTGTGCTCGTGGTGAAGCGAATACGATGCGCGGCTTAGACCCCAACAGTTGTGGGTTTGAGGCACAGTGCCGGTGGCATGTTTTTCTTTTCTGAATTATAATATGCTGGCGCATGCTGTTTTCAAAAGCAGTTACAAATCCACGGACCAAAGGACGCCTAAGGTGCATAGGGTTTGCTTATAAATTCCATTATATTTAAAAGTTCTAGATAGCAAGTACAAAGTAACTGAGAGTTTATGTACAATACAGCAATTATTTCCTTAAATGACAGTGAGTACCGGATATATGGCCATGGACTTCTGGAAGCATTTTTCAGGGGGAGGGGGCAATCTCAGCCCAGGCAGCACAAAATTTCGGCCAGACACTGGCCAATGACTGATTTTTGCTCGGCACCTTCCTGGCCAGCCCGGCCACTGGTACGCAGCTGGCCAAAGGTCCCCAAAAGATCACTGTTAAGCCCCCGGCAACAGTGTCTTAGTTTTTCCATTGGCAACCAATGAACAAATTATGTTCGGGAAGGGCTTGGCCACCAAGTCTTCGTTTGCTCCCTGGTCACCCGCCTCAAAAAGGTGACCAGCACTCATTCGGCCAATGTTCACCGGCATGAACTTGGTCAATGAAGACAAAAAAGTGCCCGGTAGAAGGCAGGGTACTGACCACTCTTTTCAACCCCGGCCAACACTCCTAAAAACATCCTCAGCACCTGTCCGGTCAATGTTGACCGGCAGCAACTTGGTCGACGAAGACAGAAAAGTGTCCGGTAGAGGGCTGGGACTCACCACTCTTTTCATCCCCGGCCACCAGTCCTAAAAATATCTTCAGCACCTTTCCGGCCAATGTTGACCGGCAGCAACTTGGTCAACGTAGACAAAAAAGTGTTCAGTAGAAGGCTGGCTACTAACCACGCTTTTCATCTCCGGCCATTAGTCGTAAAAACATCCTCAGCACCTGTCCGGCCAATGTTGAGCGGCAGGAACTTGGTCAACTTAGACAAAAAAAGTGTCCAGTAGAAGCCTGGCTATTGACCACTGTTTTTATTCCCGGCCACAAGTCTTAAAAACGTCCTAAGCACCTGTCCGGCCAATGTTGACTGGCAGCAACTTGGTCAACAAAGACAAAAAGGTGTCCGGTAGAAGGCTGGGTACGGACTACTATTTTCATCCCTGGCCACCAGTCCGAAAAAATATCTACAGCATTTGTCTGGTCAGTGTTGACTGGCGGTAACTTATTCAATGACGACAAAAAACTGTTGGGTAGAAGGCTGGGTACTGACCGCTCCTTTTATCCCCGGCCACCAATTGGAAAGATGGTCACCCTATTCGGCTTGTTTCAAATCGGTCAATAAAAGAAAAAAAGTGTCCCGTAGAACATGGGTATGCAGAATGCTGCTTTTATCCAGGACAACCAATGCTCTCTGGCATTACATTGCCCAGCAGAGACAAAAGTATACAAGCCACAGGCTTGGTAAGCAATGACTTCTAATTGTTCTGCAAATATTAAGTCTGGTCAGATGTACGTGGCTACATATATGCCCATATACATATATAGCCGGGATTAACACTTGAGGAATCCAGACCATGGCGCATTCCATACTACAAAATTGGCCCAAAGAACTTCATTGAGATACAAATTATATTTTATTTTTTGAACACAAATTATATGAACAAAATGAAAAAAAAAACATTAAAAAATGACTGCGCCTTTAACAAAGCAGTGAATTCTCGACTAGTTGTACACAACAAAAATGGACCAGAATATGATTCTTCATAACAACAGCTTCCCTTTAGTCACAGATTTCTGGCCAAGATAAAACCAGAAAACCTGAAAACAAACACACAAAAAGCACAAGTATTTCATAACCAAAACCTGGCTGGCAGTATTGCCATATCAAATATAACAAAAAAGTTCTATCACTTGAAAAACAAATTATATAAGCCACGGTTACAAAACTTGATTTCTTACGCAAATAAAGGGTAATTGAAAGATTAATTAGTGTACACCCAGATATAACTCTTATGTTAGCCTGAAGGCAGGTTTTAATAGCACAGACAAACTTGGTACTGCACAAAATATTTAATACATAAAAAAGTTATTTCGTCTTTTTCTTTTAATCCTGGAGCAGAATTTTTTGATGACGATACTTTTCGTGTGCATGTGAATTGTAAACAGATGGTTTATGCGAGTCCCCCCCCCTGAAGAATCTTGAGCAAAAACCCACGAACAAGCTAATAAAAAATTAAAAAAAAGCTAATTTTGAGAGTTTCGGTTCCACTTTAATTTCAGACACGTCAATTTTCGAAGTTCGAGAGCCATATTTCTCTTTTCAGCACGCAGTAAAGCATCTGTTCTTGACATGATTAAAGCAAGACGTGAAACAGCATCAGTACCATCCTTTCGATTTTATTACTCACCCACGTCCTCCAACACAACAGCGCTTGTGTGTGTGCCCAAACAGACCAGTTCGAACAAATTCGATAGTGTGGCGTGATCTAACAAATCAGACGCGAAATTAGTTTTCTTACCTTGTCACTTGGGTCCTAGAATCTAAAAGAGCCTTTTGACGTCTGCGTCTGTACCTGTATCCGCGTGAATATCGGGATCGCCGTGGTAGGCCGACGTTGACACAATCACGAGATCTCCACTCGTCGTCGAGAACACGCCGCTAGCTTTTTGCGGGGAACGAACGGCACAATCGTACTATACACACTGCGACGGCTTTGTCCCAATCACGATATCTCTACACGTAGTCGAAAACGCACCACTTGCTTCTTCCAGGGCACAATCGAGCACCAGCTGCACAATCCTGCGCACCTTCCTTCAACTACGTCTGACAGGCGTAGCGTAGTTTCGCTTTGCCCAGATCGAACACTCACGGCGACGCCGCGCAGTTGACGATGCGATGCAGATCTCACACACGCTCTCCTGTGCACGAAAAACACGAAACAATCACATGCCGATGCCTCGGTTGATTCGTGGGCGTCTAACTTCGTTGAATGTCGCACGTGTACACAAATTTCCAGTGGCCCGTCATGTAGGGTTACGGAACTTTGGCCACGGAGGCCAAATCAAACGAGATGCGGCGCTTTTTCTTGGCGCCGTATGGTCCAGAAACACACACCGATCTATCTTACGTCCGGTTTTCGGCATACCTTTTCTGATTTTCTACCGAGAAAAACTTAAAAAAAGCGCGCTGCTCCTTCCTGCTCACCTAAACACAGACCATAGCGTCTGCACAGATGAAGCTGCTCAACCGGAAGTTATCTCGGCCCCAGGAACTTCCGCCATTACTTGTTTATATTTACCTTGGAATACCCTGTACTCCGACTGCGTAGGCTAAACACACGAAAATTGGTGACTACTTGCATAAAAAAGGAGTGGCTGGTGCTTTAATTAAAACATTTTTATGTTCGTCCTATTCCCCTTTCCCTGGCAAATGCCGAGCACACCGCGCTAGCGCTCGTCGAGCGGTCGGACTCCGTGAGCGATCGGTCACGTGATCCATCCCAGTGGCACGCGCTGCGGAGCAAATCGAGCGTAACGCTCCCAGCGCCACCGCTTCCAGAGCGTCTGCTCTCGCTTTTGAACGGTTGCGGTTCCCATTGCTATCTTGCTGAAAGCATGAATTTCTGATCGGAACTTTATGCTTTGACAAAAAATTGATCGTTTACTACTTGATTAACGGTGACCACGACGTTGAGACACAATTTACTTTTCCTTACAGTTATATAAGCCCGATAAAGACAACTAGAAGTACTTGTACGAGCCGTAGGATGCTATTAAGCAATACCAAACACGTATGCCGTTAAGCGATCGTCATGTTCGAAGGCGACTTCCATCTGCGGAGTATTTGGCGTGTTGTCTTCTAATTATTCCAATGGACCTTTTCCACATACCGACGGCACCAGGCGGTGGCTGCACGAACTAAAAATCGAGAAAGTGACCTACCTGTGTTACCAATCGATAAGGGGAGATACGCTACCAGTTTCTTCGCTCTCTGAGCTGCGGCGCGTGCCTAAAGCCATAGAGTTATTACAATAAACGCTAGAGGCTCAGCTGGCGCTAGTGTGCTGTTGCATTTTGAAGCAGACAGCAAGCAGTCAAAAATTGACTTCCGGTAATGCATTTCTATGGGAAAAAGCGAGTGCATTATCTCTCTGCGCTCGATTAAAAGAGCAAATATCACGAATAATTTGTATGTACTAGGCACATTGGAACATTTCTCAGTCACGCAGAGGAAATAATTGGTCAGTTTCAGTATTTTTATTTGAAATTCGTGGCATGAAAAACGGTGTTAAAACCGCTTCGTACGTGTAGTTATGTGCACTGTCGGGCACTGTTAGCGCGAACACGGCGTCGACGCTTTCCAGCATGGGGGATATACGTGCCAAACGAACGAAGGACATCTGGAAAACCAAGAGAGACGGCAAGAACTACGCAGTAACACTGGATAAGTAACATCTTTGTGCACGCAGACGATCAAAATAAATTGAAAGCCACGTAATATAGTCCGATTTGCAATAAATAGGTTCTGCTTTATTCTTTCTGCTCATGAATATGTGCAAAGATGCATGTTCAAATCATCAACCGTACGCTCCAAATCTTTGCACATAGGGAGAAGCCAGAGAACAGGTGCCCGATAAAAACTGCCCGACATAGGAAATAATAAAAAAGCACACCTTTCGTAGTCCACGTACTTCATTTCTTACATTCGAATTTTTTTAATTTTAACCATTCGTAAAAATGAACAACGGAGTCATTTTCATTGAGTGACAGGACGGGCATATTAGCAATATATAAGCGCCACCGCAATGCTAGCAAACCTTGAACACACTCTACATTCTTTTCGATCATTAGTTTGCTTAGAATCGTCGCTCGTTTTCACATACCTTCCTTTAAACAGAGGTTTTGGGCCTGAAATAGAGCGAAGTTTAACATCGTTCAGTGGTAAAGAAAAATGCTGTAACTAAAGCAATTACACTTTCACAGTACCAAAAAAGGTACATACTACCCGGTACAACCGAAATGACAAAAGTTATTCATGTCATTTTCCGGCGAAGAGACAAAATTCACGCGCGTTTTCCCATAGGAATACACAGGGAGGCTGGAAATGTAGACTGCATGCTGTCTGCTTCAATTTGCAACCGGAAGTCCCGTAGACACTAGCGCCAGCTGAGCCTCTAGCGTTTATTGTAATAACTCTAAGCCTAAAGCGACTTTAAAGAGGGGAAAGAAAAACACGACCCAAACGTCGTGTTTTTCTTTCCGTCCACTTTCTTTTTTTTGTGTAACACAATTATATATATGCGGAAATTACGTGCTCTACTCACTGATCCACAGCCTCCTTCCGAATTTCCTCGATTTTTAGTGCCGACTTCCGCCGCTTGGCATCGGGCGCTCGCGCGTGCGCAGAACGCTTCTCGGAAAAGGTCCATTACATTACAGAGACCACAAAACGAACAAACGACGTACGTAGCTCTTCATCCGAATAGGCGCGCACAACGCCTTCGACGGCGATATCTTGGGCCTCTTCGGTGGGCAGGCAAACGACTCGGCAAACACTTCGCCGAGAACGGCTGCGCTGCCACTGCGTTTCATTAGACCTCCTGAAATTAACTGCAACAATGTCATCAACGCAGTATGCTCGTGCGAGTGGGTTATGACGAGGGGAACGAAAGCAAGCACAGCAAGAGTGCCCACCCAGCAATCGAAACAAAAAAGCCGCGAAACTCCTTCACTGAAACTGAAACGACGCGAGAGACGACTACAGATCGTACTCCTCCGAAAAAGGCTGCGCGGAGAACTACTCATCCGGACCGCTCGACGCGCTCCGCCACTTTTCCACGGAGCGGTTGGAGCCGCTGGGCGAGCGCTCCACCGGCTCCAGATCTACAAACGGCACATGGAGAGATTGCTCTCATCTCGGGAGGGAAACAAGAATCCGATCGGCGACCGCGCGCCGAGCGCTCGCTATTTGCCAGGGGAAAGGGCTACTAGCTCGGTGATTGTTGTTCGCCAGGTGGCGCGAAATACCTCCCATTGCAAAAAGTAAACTTGTTATTTTATTATCCAGTCCACCCACCCACTTGATCGTGTCGCACTGGTCGGCTCAGTGATCTCTATTGTAGTAGGCTGGATCGCGGACCGCGGCCTCGGCAGCTGGCGCCAAGTGTCGCCACCGGCGGCCATTGATTGACACCAGTCAATGCATGGGACTCTATGGGAAGAATGAGAAAAAGTGACGTTTTCCCCTGTTTCTAAGCTGTTGTCGGCACTGAAACTTTTTGGATGCTTTTCGATAAGCCCGTCAAATAGCTTGCGTACAAACATTAAAACTGACAGCCCTCACAGTTCTTACAAAAAAAATATTTGCTGCTCGAGAGTGACTCCGCTGTGGTGCAGCTCAATGAGGCGAGAGTTGCCTAGAGTTACCGCGGAGTCGGTGGCGGTTTCGTTGAGTTGGGTTTAGCAGACGACAAGCTCGAAGGCTTTGCTACGCGGAATTCGCTCACTCCCGGAAAGCCGCTGCCGAGATGGAACTTCTTTGTCATTCATCACCTTCTGGGCTTCCCTAAGGACGGTCTTATTGACGGCAAGTTCCTTTGTTTACTCCACTACGAGAGCAAGCTTGTCAGCTCAGCCGTAGGTGCTCCGGTACGTTTGAATTTTTTTATTCGGCGACCGGACGTTTGACAAATACCGATTCGATCTCCAAACACCCGGCATAAGGATCGCAGCGCACCATAAAATACTCGCCTCCGAGCACAGCGTAGATTCTTCAATATGCTTACTTTTGTGCGTTTCTCCCATAGACTTGCGTGTATTGCCTGGTGTCAAGCAATGGCCACTGGTGGCGACACCGACGGGCTCCCGAACCGCGATCCAGCCTACTAAAATAGAGATCAGTGGGTCGGCTGGTCGTGGACTCATCAGGCCTACGTCAACTTCGAGCAGTTCGAGGTTCGACGATTTGAGAAGCTTTGTTATTGGTTTGTGTACATCTCAAGTCACCCAAGATAGCACGCTAGCACGCCGCGTCCAGAGAGAAGAGGCCATGAATCCGCTGAACAAGGAGTAAGTCCATTTTCTGTTACTCGGTGTTTACTACAGACCTTTTTTGCAAAGTGATTGGAACGCAATGGGCTTAGGGTTAGTAGCAATGTTACAAGATCAGCTCAGTTGACAAGCTCCGCATTAGCGGAGCTTCGGCAAAGCGGCCCCGTCCGTTCGTGCGAACGTGGTGACGCTTTCGTCGCGTTCGCAAGGTCGGGGAAGCTCGGGCCGCCGGCGTGTCATTGCAAAATCAGGCGGTCGGCGGCATGTCAGCGGCCCTTGCGCACTTTTTAGATTCTGCTGCAGCCAACGTTAGTAACGTTGGCTGCAGCCACGTGATTGTATGAGTGTTAATGGAAAGTGTAGATTTCGCCGGCAACCGACATAACAAATCTAAAAAGAAAAACTATCGGCAGATGCCATGTCGGGTTTCGTATAAAGCCGGGAACACATTTGCGAAAAAACGAACCGAAAATCGGAGAGAAATCGGAGGCTGCGAAAATCGTAGCTTGCGATTTTCGGAAAACGAGCCACAGGAGGTGGAATGCGCGGCGCGGAAATCGCAATGCACTGCGGTTTTCGTGCTCCGACTTCAGGAGGCTGTTCGGTAGTCTGGCGAGCTGGCGTCCCATATTTCGCGCCTCTTAAAATTTTGAGCGATTGAAACCTCGTTGAATGCTACGTGAGCCTTTGCACCACCAACCTTTGATAGAGACCGAAGGGGTTTTCTACGAAGGTTGAGATGAGAACGCAGGGATGGCATACATGTTGCCTGCGCTGCTTCCGAAGCTGCGTGAGCCGCCATGTTGCGAGCCGATCGTATCTTTTCGTTCCGTCCTGTTCCGGGTTTTCGCGAGCTCCTCCGCCCCGAATTCGGAGGCGCCGTGCGAAAATATCTGGCGCTGCGGATCTTTCGAACCGCTCCCGATTTTCGGAAAAGGGAAGGAGCAAGGGAGGAGCCTAGCTGCCGTGCGATTTTCGTGTGCGGTTTTCGCACAAAATTTGGCTTTTTTTCGCAAATGTGTTCCCGGCTTAACACGAACTGTAAAAGAAGAATTTTCGTCGGCGGG